>JAQFZM010000029.1:0-77002 GCA_034695785.1 Galumna obvia
AATGTCTTTTATTCTGGTTTTTAATTATAATTAAATAATCGTTGGTTTCGATCGGAAAATGTATTTTTAAACTTTAAATTTAATTATTTAAAGCAATGAATTACTCGATTTGTTTTATTTGGATTTTTGACTGAAAATCAAATTCTTTGTAAAAATCTAATCATTTAATGAATTTTAAAACAAATTTATTATTTCAAATGTTCAGATAAAGTTTTAAAAGTTTTGCTAAATTAAAAGAAACGAATTCTAAATCCAATAAATTGGAAACTAATTTAGAAAAAATTACTTCTTTTAAGATAAAAATAAAGAGAAAAACTTTAAAACTAATTAAAATATTGTAAAAAATCGTTTAATTTTTATTTAAAAACTTGAATTCGATTCAGTCATTAATTAAGTTTATTAGACTCTGATTTTAATTTGTAAAAACTTTTTCTATCTTTTTATTTCTTTGTCTCAGTTTGTGTATGAAAATAAATTAGCAAAATTATAGTCCAATCAAAATGCAAATTAAATTTTTGCTTTTGTACTCATTTCTTGTTTTAACAGCTTTTAATGAAGTGAATGGAAGAGCGGTTAAAGTCTAAGCGCCCGAAACGTGACAACAACTAATGATATAATAGGAATTCTTATTTGACTTTAGGTTAGAATCGCTTCGGTTTTAACTAATTTATTGCTTTTTTTTAAAAAAAACATTAAAAAATGTTAGTGTTGGCCAAAAAAACTGTCTTTTAGTTGAAGGCCTGGAATCCAATTGAGTGTTAATAATTAGATGAGATAATACCTGAAAACACCGATAGATTGTATGCTAACAAACAAACACAACATTCATATGTATATAATTGACTACTTTTTGACTTTACTTTACTTTATTCGATATTTTTTGCTTAACTTATCAATCATTCGGTTTCAGAGAAACAGGTTTTCAAAGTTTTATTTTCTGTGAAAAGTTTTGTTACGAAAGATTCGGAGAAAAATAAAGTAATTTTGAGTTTTGTTTTATTTATCTTTTAATTGATTGGACTTTAAATCATAATTATTGTGTTTCAGTGTTTTCGTAGCGAATAATTCAATTAAAACTCTAATATTATCATAAAAACATTGATTTAATGATTTCTTGTTATTCATTGAATAATATTTACATTTGAGTCGGGATTTGATTAAAAATTTATCGTTAATTAAATATTGCGTTCAAATGATTTGGATATAAATAAAATATAAATAATTAGTAATCAATACATTATATATGAGTTTCACTTAAATTCTGGTTTATAATGAATTGAATGAATAATAATTACAATAATTGCACTTTACTTACAAATTAGTGAAAATGAGTTCAATTCGAGTCACAAAAGGCACTTCCCTTTCACATAAGTCAAGGCTTCAATTATTTTGAGAATTCAATTGTAATGAAGGGTTTGTACTGAAGATATGCGTCGGTCGCACAGAATTCATTTCAGAATTGAAGGCCGAAACCGCTGCCAATGAGGCCACAGATGAGGAGGAATGCAATGATTGTAGGGATGACAACGAAGTTGGTATAGGCATAAAAGGATTGTG
Source organism: Galumna obvia (assembly GCA_034695785.1). Classification (NCBI taxonomy): domain Eukaryota; kingdom Metazoa; phylum Arthropoda; class Arachnida; order Sarcoptiformes; family Galumnidae; genus Galumna; species Galumna obvia. The sequence continues at coordinate 1,558 of JAQFZM010000029.1, forward strand.
ACTTTGAGTTGGATTGTGGTGAAGACCCATTGCGAAGCCCGGGATTCCTATGGCTTGAGGTAATAGTGGTCGGGAAGCCATTCGCATCTTTTCGAGTTCGGCCTCTTTTAAGCGCTTCTCTTTTGCTCTTCGATTCTGAAATTTAATCGTTTTTCAAATGAATTACAATTTTAGATCAAATTTAAGTGAAATCTATACAAACCTGAAACCAGATCTTGACCTGAGTTTCAGTCAAATTAAGTGAACTGAAAATAAAGTCTAAAATTAGTTTTTCGTCAATAATTTATTACACATTTTATACTTTTTCCGAGACTTAAAGATAAACAAATGATTTCTTAATTTAAGATTTATTTTAAAATATTTTTCTTTTGTGAAAAAAGTTTTGGAATTCGTTTGAAATTTCATTTTTTGGCCGATTTTTCCGCTAAAATAAGTGGAAAACTAAACCAAATGTCAACTCAACAAAACCTCATTTAGTACTACAAAACGGATTAACATTTGAGATATTTATAAAAATTTTAAAACTTAACTTCAAAATCATTTAAATACCAAAGTAACCTTGCTCATTATATCTTCATTTAAAATCTATAATACTATACAAAGTCAGCAAACATTGATTTTTAAATTAAAAAGTTTAAACTTTAAATCATTTTTTTGATTTTATGCCGAAATCGACAAAAGATTCCCATTTTTCTTAAGGTTATATAAGACTCGTTTATTTTGAGAATAGAAGTCAACTAAATTTGTATAACAAATTTCATTTCATCGCTAACTTTATTTTCTAGTATTAAATGAGAATTTTTCGTTTTTTTCGCGTTAAGAAAATGTGCGCTAAATTTTATAGAAGTAAAACTTTTTCATTAATATAGTCGTCAAACAAATATATGTCTAAAAGTTTAAAATTACGATATAATAAAAGAGAAATGGATTCTCAACGAATACCCAATTCATAGATACCCAATTGAGGCCCAAAAGGGGGGAATTTATTGGGAAAACCCGACAAAAATGTGGAATTACATAAATTTGATATAAGTTATATAACTCCGTATCGATAGGAAAACAGTATTCAATGTTTAAAAACAGTAAAATAGACTAATTTCTGCAATTTTGCAAAAAAAAGTTATAAATAGTCCTAAATCACAAAAAAAGGAACAAAAATACGAAAAACTTGCATTTCTTCTATGTTTGCGATGACTCTATTCATGAGAAAACTTTTCTTTGATAATTGATAAGAATAGGGTCTTAGACCTTGAACATCACTGATCAAGATTTTAACTGATAACTCATATTAGTTAATCTGAAAGTATGTAAATATGATATCGAAATTACTAATTAATAATTCATTTTTACTTTTTTTTATTAACTTTTATTTTATACGTAATATTCAATAACCTAATGATTAACAGCTATTAATTTGTTGACATATATTAAGCGCTCAAAAAAAAGTTAATGAGTTTTAATTAGGGACAAAAGTAGCCAAATATAAAGACCACTAAACCTGAGTAAACAAATTCTGCTAATTTTGTTTTTAATATTTTGATTATAAAAACATTTGGTTTGCGTTTAATTTCAACTATTTATAAAACTGTGATTTAAAGAGAGGCCGACAATTAATTGTTGTCTATTTGTTAAGTTTGTGATCTGATTTCTATAATGACCACAAACTTTGAATTTACGACTTATTAAATGCAAAGAAAACTTATTTTTGATTTCAATTAATTGAAATTTTGGTTTTTGTGGAGACATTTAAAGTACTGACGTTTTAGAGGCAATTAATTTGTGAAAAACTTTAATTTTAAAACAAATTAAGAGTAAAGTAAAACCGAAGTTAATTACTCACAAAATTGTAATGATTTGTCATTAAAGTATAGTTTAAAATCTTATGCGAAGCACTTATTTTAGATATCTATAGAGATGTACATCGATCTGTTCAAATACCTCGAGAATTCTGCCCTTTCGGCGATCGACAGATACTGTTTTGATCTGAATTTTCTCTCGAGTGCCAGCAATTGTTGTGTTGTGAAGGGTGTGCGCGGCTTTCGGTTTGACTTATGTCTTCTCAATTGACATTTGACTGCCGGCAGTTTTGGGGGTTCGAGAAGTTCTGCGGTTATGAAAACCATATTTTAATCAATGGTTATCTCCTAATCAGTTTAGAAACAATTTAAGACATACTTTGCAAACCATCTCTGATGAGTGGAGTCGATCCAAACCACTGGTAATGATTTCCTGTCAAATGACTTAATGCAGTTTCGTATGGACTCATTGAAACTCTATTTGAAGAGGAATTATATTTAGAGTCCGGCGAAGAAGAGTCGGGATATGAAGGTTTGACACTAGAATCTGAGGCAACACATTCTGAAGATTGAGGTCTACAAAACTCAGTCTCGCCTTCAGATGTGCCGCTCGGGTTATGTTTGTTTGAGCCACTATTGGCTCCTAATAAACGACTTATACTAAATGATAGTTTCGATGGTTTATTGCAATTGACTGAACCATTTTGGTGCACAACAGGTGAAGACAGATCTTCTCTTTTTGGTGATTGAGACACATCTTCGTCGTCATCGTTAATATCAATACTGGCGTCAGAATTGATAGGACTCGAAGACTCCGAACGAGACATTGAGTCGGAATAGAAGTTATTCACCATTTATTTAATCAAAACTTTTGCAAACTTTTAATGCTTTCAATTCGCAAATAAAACTTTAGAATCACTTTTAGAGTTACTGATTGTCAGTCAAATGAATAAACAATTAGAATATGAGATCAGTTTTGATGAATAATAACTTAAACCGAATTAATTTGCAAAACAAGTCTTAAACAAACATTTGTTATATTCTTAAGTCAACACTTAATACCCGATCGCATCTCAATTGAGTATATCTTTAACTCAAGTCTCAAAACAATTCCGAAAGTATGACCAAAAAAATGGTTATTTGACAACTTTATGGACTGCCTTCTGGAGGTGCGGTTTATGCATTTGACACGACTTCAAGCATTAAAATAGTTTGCAGTAAAACTCAGTTAAGTTCCATAATTTGAGGCTAACTCTTGGCTCCAATTGGTTGCCAACATATTATCTCCTTATCTCTGAAGACCTCCTACTCTACGGATGGGTTGTTTAACACAATCGATATTGAATTCTCTTTGGATTCACTAATTTGAGAGTTGTTTAACTCAAAACTCTTAATAAAAATTATAATTTGAAAAATAAATTATTAATTGAAATAATTGCTCCAAAAGTGCACAAATCCGAGAGATTTTTATTTCAATTAATGGGAAAAATCAATAAAATATTTAATATGAAATCATTTCATTCATTCAATCATTAATTGAAATCAAATTTTCGAAATTAAAACCATTTTTCAATTGAATAATAGGAATTTTTTTGCTATTTTGCTATTTTGCTAGTTATTCATCCAAAACATAATATTAATATACACTTCTTATATAAAGCTATTAAAATTAATTGAACTCATTTCTCAAATGACCTGTCATTTGAATCAATTGAAAAACTAATTAATAAAAAGATGTTTAATTCAAATGATTTGCTTTGCATTGAATTTCGAAACATTTTTTTATGAAATAAATTCAATTTCAGAGTAAGTTTTGGTCATTAAAGTCATTAAAATTCTTCAATAAAATGTTATTTTTAATAAAATATTTTTCTTAACATTTTTGAAACGCAAAGGAAAGCATATAATTAGTGTAAATCCATTTTAATTAAGCATTTGATGAAATATATACACAAAAAATAGTCTCAGATTTTATTTCTTCTAATCGTTTCAAATGTAATTGAAGTGAACTCAGAATAAAGCCTATGAACGTCTTCTTCCATTTTGACTCTTATCTTATCTAATATTTGAAATTTAGAGTCAAAACAGAGATTAAAATAAATTTCCGATCAGTGATTGATTTGGTTTAACTCAATTGAAATATAAAATAAAATAAAACCATTTATCAAATTGTAATTAGTTTTTTGATTCTCTTTTCCTAAAAAAACTAAAAATTTGTACATATTTTCAATAATGACTACAATTTTAAGATATGAGACAAATGTTGAGAGGAGGGACAGGAAATGGAATACAAATTTTTTTAAGTGGCGAAGGAAAGGGACGTTCGGGACATGGAAGACATACTTCATTTAAGATCATTTGCACCCATTTCTTGCATTCTTGTGGATGTCTTATGGATGACATCTCCAAACATTCTAAACAAGAATTTCGATTTCATACCGATTTTAAAGTCGCAAACGTTTGCAAACTCTGACAAAAAGTATTGAATTTTACTTTTAAAAAGAATTATGAATAGTGTTGTCAAAAATTCCGTTCCCATTGACGACATTCCCTTTTTGATAGAAAATCTCTACTCTTAATATGAAACAGAAGTGATTGAAATGATTGAAACGATTAATTAAAATAAGATTTTGTCGTTCATTAGTTATTGAGAGCATTCATTCAAAAATCAATTTTGAAATTAATTTAATTATTCCTCAGAAGACTATTTGGAGATAATATTGAAATTCATAAGTTTTTAAAACCAGTTTTTAATTTTGATTATTGATTTTTTTACTCAATTCTCTGATTCCGTCGATAATTCTCAGAATGTTTTCATTTTAATGAATCAAATATTCAAAACTGAGTGAAAGATAACTCCAAAAATGGGATTCTTTATAAAAATTACTACAAATTGAAAGTCTAAGCATTTCATAGTTTTTTTTATTAAATATTTTATTATTTTTATGAGTCTTAACTATAATTAATATGATATCGAAAACAAGTTTCAAACGTAGAAAAGTATTATTCATTTTATGATTATTTAAAGAAATGAAATGAAATGAAAGAAAATATTTTTTCAAAATTAATAAATTTGTTGATGGGATCAGAATTATGAGGTGAATCTCAAATAGAGTCACTTTAAAATGGGAGAGGAATCGCAACATGACTATCCTTGGTTTGAAACCAAATTATACAGTGAATAGCAATTCTTGAGATAATGGTCTCACAGTTACTGCACTATTGGTTATGCATGTGTTGAACTGAGACATAGTTGAAGAATATCTATTTCAGTTTGTTTTGGCAGAACATTCCTTAATTAAATTTCTCCTCACATTTTGCATCGAAAATATTCAACTCTTGGAAATTGAATGACATGTTTATGAAATGAAGACTATTTGTTATCATTGGGTTTGGAATTGAAAATCATAATTAAAGCTAAATATCTTCATATTGTTTGAGAATAGAGTTACCAGACTTACTATAATTAGATAAGACTTAAATTAACCTAGTACAACTAACGAATAACTAAAGTCTAATTAGCGATACGTTGCGCTCCACTTCATCCCATCTTTGAATAGCTGTCAAACCAATCGATTAGTATTTGAGTACAAAATTGAAAAACTAATAAATATTTGGTTAAAAATAATTGAAAATTTTGTTTATATCCTGCAATCACTTAATAGTAACTAACAATTATATTATTATAATTTGTTATTCATTGACAGCTATAATAACATCGTTTTTAGTCTCAGTTAGCAATAGTTGTGTTAAAATTGGTTCGTCATATAGACTCCCACTTCCTATCAACTGAATTAACGGCTTTGCGTTCGAACTGACAGAAGGCTCAGCAAAAAAGCAAAGTTTGCAAATTGTTTTAACCACAAAACTCGAAACGAATAATTCATTTGAAGAGAATTGCAAACAACTCTGTTATTGGCAATGACCGGCACAGCTCAGGCACAGCTCAGGCAGAGCACAGACACTACATTCGCACTGCTTTTATAATGTGTGTATCATATATTCATTTTGAAGACAAGTTTGAACGCCAATAACAACTCACACCGGGATATCGACGCAACCAATTTATTAAAGTCCATCAGAAGCTAAGGTCAAAATAATGGCCTGTCTTATACTGTCTTATTCTGTGCTATTCTAAAATACAAACTAACAAAAAGTAAAGACAATTGAGTGGTTGAGAGCAAACATGACTAATATGTATCCGTCATGATTTGTCAGCGCCAAAACTGATGGCCCAAAAGGCGAATGCATTTCATTTATTGATTCTTTGGTTCGAAGTGAATGCAACTCATTCTTCTCCAACTCATAGCTATTTGTCTATTATTCTCAGCTCAATATAATTGCTAATGATTTCAAGTTTTTAGAACTCTATAAACTCAACACTGGTTTAGTCGTTAGTCCACTTAACAAAGTGCTGGTCATTTGGCGCCAGTGTTTTCGCTTCATTGACAGCACAAACAGTAATGAGAAATATCGTAACACAACTCCAACTCTAACCAACGTTTCGCTCTTTTCTCGCTTTCATACATTTCGTATTATATTCGCCCAAAAATATAACTAATTATTAATGAGAATATCAGTGCAATGAACTGCTAAGGAAACTGTCCATCACTCCATCACTACATATATAATATGCTTTGGAATAGTGTCTCGACCATCAGATGAGCGCCACTTCTTCTCAATTAGTCTCATATACTCCGAAGTGTTTCTTCACTAAAACAACATTCAAAGCATCGCTTAAAGACTTCCGTTACTAATGAGTTTCAAATCAAGATTAGCGCCTAAGATCTCTCTCTCTCTCTCTCTCTCTCTCTCTCTCTCTCTCTCTCTCTCTCTCTCCACATTTTAATTATGATAGTTTGTGTGATAATTGATTCACAAATGAGTTTTAGTCATTAAATTTAATCCAAAAGAGTTTAGTCTCCAAATGTCTTAATGATGACTACAAATCACTTTTGCTCTGAGTTTTGACTCAAAACAAAATAAATAATTTATAGTTTTGTGTAAATATAACACAATATTTATAAATATAGTTATGATCCCAATTATTCCTTTCAATATTTTATTCTGAGCTTTCATTGGAGACCTTAATTGGTTCCAAAAGATGTCAATAAAAAGAAATATTTTTCACTTTTTATATTTAAAAATAAGTCAAACCCTCAAACTTTAAAAAATATTTGTGACCCATTCATAGACCCATAAAGTGTTTCAATATTTTCTATAGTATAGAATATAAGCCGTAGTGACCACTTCTCTACAGGCCTTTCCATATATTCATAACAAGAGAGCGATTTAGAGCCGCAGGGCTTTTGTTTGGGCTAAACATTTAGTTTGAGCCCATTTTTCAGCTAAACTTTCAAATATCTTTCAGTTAAAATAATTTATTGAATTCATAGACAAACAAATGAATCTTTAATTCATAGCTTTCGTTGAGACCAAAAACGCAAAAAAATCTAAATATAAACTTTTAAGTGGAAAACATTTGTCACAAAATACACGCTTTAAATTAAGATGTCATCTAATAAAAGACCCGACAATCATATGAACAATAATCACAAAAGGGATCGCAAATCACGAGATTATTACTGGAAATAAGGCAAATGTCTATCGACTCAATAAACTCAATATACACTCATGTATTGACTCATTCTTTATGAAAAACTAACTTAAGGTAATCACTGGTAAAGTTTATATCATAAAAAGTCTGGTTTAAAGTTATTGAATGAAAGATACTTTTGAAAAGTTGATGGATTCAATCATTTGATTATTTCTGATTAATTGAATTCTATTCTTATTTTGAATCAAATATTCAATAATTTCTGAAAGAATTTAATTAATTATATTAAAGACAACCGGAAATACAATAATTGAAAAATTATGAGTAAAGACAGAGATTGAGACCTGTTTTAAAGAGTTGGGACTCAAATAAATAATTGTAATATATATAAATTTTAAAACCTGGATAATTTTTTAAATGAGCACGACTTTACTGAAACAAAACAACTTTTGACACGAGTTTACAAATATTATTCTGATTCGTTTGTAACGGACGGCACATAAAAAATTAATGTATTATTTTTCAAAAGAGAATTAGAAAATGAAAAATAAATAAATAACTCTTGAATTGATCGCTGATTATATTTTTTAATTATTGTCTGATAGTTAATTTAAGATAAGATCAAAATGTGCTAGCTTAGATTATTTGTCGATCATTTAAGCTCCATTTTCTCCAAATGATTATTAGATTTCATTCTTTATATAAGAAGTATTAGAAATGAAAATGTTTTTGACTTTAAAAATGTTTAATAAAACTTTAATAAAAGAGGAAAATCTCTTTTGAATGATTGACGCTTTAATTTAGTCCGAAATAAAAAACAAATCGATTTTCAAATAAATTAAATTAATTGAACTTTAATTAAAAATTATTTTCTTTTTCTCTAATTTTTTGATCGATTCATGAAATTATTTTCTGTAGATTTTAAACAATTTTTTAATTATCTAAACAACAATAAGAATAAAAATCTTTGAATTTCATAAAAAGAGTTATTAGTCTTTGGAATTGGCGTCCGATTGACTCCATTTCTGTATTGAATTAAAGAAAAGTCAGTGAACTTATTGTGAACTTCAATAAATTAATAGTTTTGTGGAATCAATTGATTTGTTTCGGTGTTTAAACATAATCACAACAAATGAGACCCTCATTAGTGAACACAGAATTTATATTTAATTTAAATAAAGTAAATAAACGTTTGACTCGAAATGTCTCCAAAATCGATTAAGATTAAAATACAGTACTACTCAATTAAACTTTTGTCCCCATATAAGACATATAACTATTAATAACCTCATCTTTTAAACATTATTCTTGATTTAACTGAACACAAGTGAACGCAAACTCTTTTAATAATATTAGTGAACACTATTTAATGCAAATGTTTTTATTTCTATAAATTAATCAAAGATTAGTCTTAATTAAAAAGTTTACTAATTATTTACTAGTTTTACAATTCAGTGCTTTTCTTGAAAAAAGACGAACACTTTTATCGTAAAATGAAAGCAAATATTTAGATATGAATTATGAGAAGTATTTCTGTATTTCTAATGTCTTTAATGAAAGCTTTATTTCATTTGAGTTTTATATCCTTTTCTTAAAACAAATTTTCTAAAAATATATATATTAGGAGTCATTTGTTGTACAGAAAATCGCGTGATTTGAAAACATTAATCAATTAGACTGATATGAAAATTAGAAATAAGTTTAGTTTTTTAATACACTTTCCATATCAGTTATCTCTGGTATGGGAGAGACGGACAACAATTTTTACTCAACTGTATCTCAAAGACTGTGCCTCAAAGGGAACTATTTTTAAATAATTCTCTGTATTCAATGACTTAATGTTTTTTGTCAACTTGTTATGAGATTCGCCCCAAAGATAACCGAAGATCGAAATATCTGTAAATTTAGTCAAAATATAACATAAGTTTAAAACCTGTCGATTGCTTTTATCGAAACTCACTTTTTTTTAAAAAAAAGTGTACCAAAAAAGCTGTTAAACCGATTGTAAATGTTTTTCAGAATTTGTCAGTGATTTTAATCTCAATAATAATGTATTTTCCAAATACTCGCTTAATATCTCTTTAAATAATATATTGAATATTTTGATAACTATTAACTTTTTTTTCAATGATTTCTATCAAAAAAAAGTTTATTCAACTTTAATGTTAGAATAACTGAATTTCAATAACTTTTATATAAAGTTGAATAGTTATATCATAAGATTTTAAAAGGTAAAATAATCATGCTCATTAATTTTCTTACTTATTTTCGATTCTCAGTATCAGAATTCTTATTATAAATTTTGAAAAAACATTAGTTTTACCTCAAATCTCTTACCGTTCCCTCTGTGAACAAATCTGTGAAGATTGGAGTAAATGAGCGCTCATTTGGCCATTCGTTCACTTTTTATAGTTTAAGAAAAGAACGTTTTTCTCTTTAATGTGTTTTATTTGATGTATTTCTATCATTAAAGCTATAAATGCGTTTCTAGTCTTTCAAATACTCCGCTAATAGTCTGCATCCGTTCGCTATTCATAAACGCAAAATTGGAATCAGAAATACGACAAAGAGATGTGCGAAGGGAAGGAAGGGAAGGAACCTATTAATTTTATGTAAAGTTACTTGTTAAGAACTACAATTTGCCAAATTTCTATCAAAATAGTCACAATTTTAACAATTGTTCAATTATTCTGAGCTCTTTATATATTAGATGTATTGGATGTTGAAATACTTTATTAATTGTGAAAACATCTCTCCTTTTCTTATTTCAATGAAAAATAGAAGAGTTTTAAGAGTTGCCATCAATTTATCCTTTTTTTGCTAATTTGAAAAAAGTAACTTTCAAAATATTTATTAGAGAATTGTCTGCAAATAAGTACTTTATGTCTTCATTTAAAGACTTTCCAATTGGTATAGAATTGTGGGGCAAAAGCTTTACCTTAACTTCTGATTATTGAGAACTTAAAGGAAAGCAAATATGAATAGAATGGTGTTTACAGTTTGTGTCACGAAATCGGGTCCATTAACTCAATTGTGTATTTGATTATTCAATTTAAGTGCCGTTAAAAAGACTTCAATTACTTGTTGTGAGTAATACTAATTCCACTTCAGATTCAATAAAAAAGTCATTAATAACGGAAACATTTTTCGTTTGACTCATAAAGAAATTTGTTTAAACATTGAGTGACAAAGAGTGACAATAAAGCGAGTAAGGTACTTTCTATACTAAACAAACACAAGAAAGTGTCGGCAAAAAAAAGTGGAATTCAATCATCATTAGGGGTCGGAGTGACAATCAATGGGACGGGAGGCAGAATAGAGGCAGAATAGAGGCCTAGAATAGAGTGTTCGACAGAGTGGCGCTTCCTCTGCAACGGATCGGTTGCACTTTTTGAGCCAAACAAACATTTAAATGAAAAGAGTAATAATTTTTGAAACCAAATGAAATATTTTGAAAAAAAGTGCAAAAGAAATGTCAAAATTGTCTTCGGATTCAAATTTCATTTCTCAGTTATTTTAGTTATGATAGTCTAACACAAGTGTATGACTGCTATAACTGTTATACTGTATAACACGTGTGTCTATTTCGAGCCAATTAGTGTCGCTCTTTTATCCCATCACACTCTCCATCTCAACATCTGGTCTTCTTCTTTACCCAACAAATAGAACACTAGACTCGATGTCACTCCAATTGTCGATAATCCGAAACGATTTTCAATTAACTGATATTTCTATAATAATAATGAGCCCAAACATAATGAATGACCCGAACTATTCTCACATATTTTTAATTAGAATTTTAAGTTTATATAAAATATTTAGAGAAAGAGAACAGAAAAGAGAGAAAGAAAGAGAGGGAGAAATAGAGGGAGAAATAGAGACTGACCACTTACAAGCACTTGAGTGATGCGTTGAATTTTATGGCCATCATTTAAGTAAAGTTTGTGAAGTTTGTGAAGATAGCGATTCTTTTTGTCCCATAGTTTGAGTTAATATTTTAAATGAGTTTTTGTTGGTTTTGAAAACTATTTATTTATGGATTATAAGCGAATAATATTTAATAATATTTATTCTGTCGTCGAAATGCAAGTGAAACGAGAAGTTATCGGAGTTTAAATCATTGGAAAGTCAGTCAAAAATTCCAACGACTACTCTAATCATTAATCAAACTTCATCTTAGGTTTGAATACAGGCATCGCTTGGGATATGAGTTATGATTTATTGCTGTCCTATGCTTTATATAGAAGATGTCCCGAAAACTCATAATTTAAATGAGTTACAAGTTTTTAGTTAACTCACTCTCACTATAACTTTGTGTGCCTTTTATTTTTGCAAAGACTGGATATCAAGAAATTTCAAATATCACTACAATCTCTCATTTCAAGACTTATGAATTTCATATGAATTTTCAAAATGGATTAACAATTTTTGAACTCATTTTTTATAATTTTCTTTTTTGGGGTCAAATACTAATAAAATTATTATTCGTCAAAATTTTCAGATAAATTAATGTTTTAAAGCAATCAAATTTCAATTTAGTAATCATTCATTACAAATATCAGGTCCTTAATCGACATTTCTTGTCCTCCGATACTAACTTTCGACAATCCTTTGGCGTCTTTTCAAATATGTTTTAAATTCAAAACAAATTCTTTTTAACAAAAGAAGATCCGAACAGAATTTCGTTCAACAAATATGTATCGGTTCTCATATGAGAGATATCGTCCCTAAGAATTAGTGTTCGCCTAATTAACTCTTTGGATACGCTTTCAAAGTGGTTAAGACTTCTAAAAACAGATAATAGAGATGAAGCGAAAAATTATTAAATTGAAAGGATATACGCTCTCTCTCTCTCTCTCTCTCTCTCTCTCTCTCTCTCTCCCCACTCTCTCCACTCTCCCTTTTGCAACAAATATGTGTTCACTCGCTTGAGGCCGTTCTCAATGTTGTGATTTGGATGAATGGATACTTGCGGTCGATTGCAATTCATTTGAAGAGAGCACAGAATATTTGGTTCGTCTATCAGTCTATCTTTCATTTTAATGTTATCAATGGCAGACATCTCCGATCCTATTTCTCTATGCATTTACCACTAAAACCGATTTGGAGGCAAAAAATATCGTTTACTTAAAGATGTGAAACTTTTTTGCACAAATGTTTTCTACTTTAGTTTTTTAGTTGCGATTCGTTGAGCGATGTTTTAAATTATGATTATTATGATTAACGATTAGACTAACATTACATTATTGGTGGTATTAACAGTCAAATTCATTTTTTGATTAATAATTACGATAAAAACATACACAGAATCGATAGCTTTCCTTATATACACTTAATTTCACAAAATCTCATTCGATATGACATTCGCTTTGAGTACGAATTCTCAATCAATTTTCAGGTCTTATCCGAACTTAAAATCAATTTAACCAAAAATCTCGTTAAAACATAAACGAAATAAAAGTTTAATAGAATTGTGATCCGACTCTAATTGCTTTTTCTCTTTCTCTCAGCACTGACTCTGAATTTCATTTCCAATGAATTGAGTTTACAATCAATTTGCTCCATCATTATTATAACTTGAAAAATTGAACTAAACTTAACCAGTACCAATTAAAATTGAAACTCTCACACTATTACTGTGAGTGAAAGTATTTTAAAGAAGAGAATCATTTCTCAAACAAAAAACCAATTCGTGTGCTTTTAATGCTTTTAAATTAAATTATATTTTATCTGAAGTAAAGAAATCTATTATTAGTTCACCGGATGCTATAAAAGAAGCCGTTTTCAGTACTAACTGTTAGGCAATCAAATCAGTGACGCCTAATCTTTAAAGAAATTACTAAAATCGAGGTTTTGGACAATTTTCTCGAAACTTCAATATATTTTATACAATAAGTTGTTTTTATTGTCATTATTATTATTATTATTAATGACTCTAATCCTATCAATTTGACCTCAACTCAGATTATAAACATTTTCAAATTTATATTACAATAAAGTAATAAATCTTTAATTATTTCAATTAAAAATAAATTTTATATTTAATAAAGTGATTAAAAAAGTATTTGAGTCAATAAATTAATTAATAATATAATTATAGACTCCATTTAAACACTACTTATCTTAAATCAATTTATTGCAAAAAGTATTTAATTTTGGTAAACCATTTCTACGGTTATTTTAAACTAAAATAAGGCTAAAGTTGATGAGTGAATAGCCATTACCCATATCTCATAGCCCGCCCTCACTCCCCCTAAAACCAATTCCAAGTCATCATTGAATTGGATAATATATTTGGTAAATAAATTGAATAAAACAAAGTTTAGGGGTTTTTGTGGCGAATGGTTTGTTTGGGTCAAAACCAATTAATTTTGATGACATCGTAATGATTGTTAGCTAAGAGTAGAAAACCTGTTGTTTTGTTCGCTTCTGATTATTTGGACATTTCATTACTAATTCATTAGTTGTTGTGCTTTTCGTGAGAAGTTTTAAACTTATTATTTATTTTCATTTATTTCTTCTGTATTTTCTAAGGCCTAACAAGTGTTTAGTAGTTAAGAAAAAATATATTTTGATTAATGGACAGTGACCTGAATTAGTGAAGCATCACTACCACAAGAATTACCGCCAATTGTAGCCTAAAGGCACACCACAATCGGCACATGTATTTACACTTAACACTGAACTACGCTTTTAGACCCAAATCACTAAACAATTAAATTCTAATAATTTTAAGTAAAATTTCTAAGAGTTTCAAAAACTTTATTTTATTGTCCAAAACATTAACAAACATTAATCACGAATTATATGATTTGAAACGTTTTACTCATTTTATTAAAACTGGAGTTTAAAGCAATCAATAGATTAATTTGATTGTCAAACAATTTATTCTCAAAAAGCATTTAAAATGAATTTTAACCCTCAAATCACGTTAAGAAACAACTCTTTTAATGAAAAATAAGAAATTCAAAGCATTTGAAACGAGTGCCGGTTCTCACTCTTCCAATCAATGGTCGCATTCAGTCGTGAAGTCATTTTTTCTATTATTAATTATGAACTTTGACTTCAATTTTGAATAATAATATTGAAAACTCAATAACAAAATCATAACTGAAAGCAAAACATTAATTATCTCAAACTTAAACTCAAACTTTATATATATTTCTAACTTTAAATGGTTTCAACTTTTTATTGCATTCCAAACAAAATATTCATTAAATCCTATTTTCTTTAGCGTTAAGTTTTGGCACTAAAATTATTCCTTGAAATTGATTTCAAAGAATTCATTGTTATTACCAAACAATTCTCTAAACATAAGTTTTAATTAAGTCAAAATCATTTCAAATATAATTATCAATTAATTTACTTGAATTTTAACCGAAAAAGTTACTATAAACTATTGAGAATCAATTATTGCTACAAATTGTATCATTGCTATAAATAAGGCCTACTTTTGCTTGAGTTAAGTCAACTCAACTCAAATTTCTTGTGATAGAAATGTCCTCAAATTAATAAGTCAATTATTTTAAACATTTCAATAAGAATGCATTCAATCGCTTTATTTTTTAGTTTAAATTATAGTTAATCTTTGAATACTCTAAATCTTAGAGTCTAAGGATTTAAATGTTTTTTTGTGTGTAAATTAAACAAATTATATTAAAATATAATAAAATATAATAAAATATAATGAATTTCGTTGAGTTATTGAAACTTTTTGTATAAATAGTAAAGTTTATACTTTTATAAGATATTAATTAGAAGACCTAAAATCAAACGATATTTATAATGTATTAAATGTATAAATTGTGTAATAAAATGCTAATGCAATGATTTCTCAATTTTTTAATTAAATGTCACCAAGCTACTTTATTTTAAAGAAAGAAAAATCACTGTATTTAAAAATTATAAAGTTAATATTTTGTCCCATAATTCATTTAATTAATTATTAATTAAAATTTTATCTAGGGAATAATTAGTTTACTAAAATATATGATATATTGATATCGTGTAATATGAAATAAAATCACTAAAGCAATGAGTGTTTAGGGCTTAATCTTTATTCAGTTTTAGTAATTTAATAATAATATTAATTAAATTTCATTTTAAATAATTAATATTTAACGACAACTGAAGGCGACGTCTGGTGTCAGTCCTCACAAATATTGTGTTTTTTAAATGACGTTTTGTTTACATTCAAATCAAAAGAAATAAAATTTAAATTGTGTTAACAAAAATCAAAATCTATTAAAAGTTAACTCAATTAATGAATAAATCATTTATTCACTGATAATTCATTTTCTAATCTTTAATTTATTTGTTTAAAAATGAGTGAAAATAAGAATTTGGAAAATAAATTAAATGATTTACAAATTAATGATAAAAATGAGGAACAATTAAATGAGATAAACACCACATCTTTGGACGACCAAAGAAGTGATTACGAGTCATGTGAAGAGTCTTGTGATGATCTCATCCAAACTTTAGAAGAATCAGAAGAAGTGTTATCTGAAGAAGAAATTGAAAGACTAAAAGTGGAGTTGAATCGACTAAAAGCCGACGGAAATGATTTGTTTAAACAGAAATTATTTGACGAAAGCATTGATTTCTATACGAAAGCGCTGGACATCTGTCCAAAACAACTGACACTTGAAAAGTCAGTCCTATTTGGGAACCGTTCGGCCGCACGAATACATTGCCTTCAATGGGAGGAAGCGCTCGAAGATTCAAATGCTGCCATCGATTTGAACCCGACTTACGTTAAGGCAATTTTAAGAAGGGCTCAAATATATCGTCAAAAGAGTGACAAATTAGACGACGCTCTCAAAGACTACGAACGGGTCCTCCAATTGGATTCAAAATGTAGTGAAGCCATCGTTGCCTCGAATCAGCTTAAGATAGAAATCAACGAAAGAAATGAAAAGTTGAAGACAGAAATGATGTCTAAACTTAAAGATTTGGGAAATTTAGTGCTCAAACCTTTTGGTTTATCCACCGATAACTTTAAAATGACTCAAAATTCAGAAACGGGAGGATATTCTGTCAATTTTCAGAACAATTGATTTTTTTGTGACATTTATTGAAAAAAATACTAAAATATTATTCAAAACTAAAAATTAGTAACAAATTATAAAATTTTCATTAAATGTTTTATAATTAAATAACATTTATTTAAAAAGAATCCAAATATTATTTGAGCTCAAATTTGGTTCCGATGCCGTTCGCCATTTCGAACACAACATTTCCCACTTCTTTGGCTAAATTGTCGGCCTTTTCCTGAGTAATAGATTCCGCATAAACACGAACCACATCTTCAGTACCGGACGGGCGAACAAAAGATCGCGATTTTGGCCCATATTTTTGGACGATTTGGTCGATCCTCTCCTGTAGTCCAGAAGGAGTCAAACATTTTCGTTCCGCATCTCCTGTTTTGATGACATCCCTATCTTTAACATTGACTTTAATGTTACGATTCGGTAAATCTGTATATAAGTCATCCCATTCCTCAATAGACTGTCCTTTACTTTTTAGTATTGTTTCGATGACTAACATATCACTTATAGCGTCGCCAACAGTCTATTCATTGATATTAATATAATTAAATTCATTTAATTGTTTGGATAAATACCTGATTAATCAAATCAATGAAAGTCAAGAGCTTTTTTGCCTCAACTCTTTCACAATTTTTGATTTTATTAATAGTAGTATCTGAGAAAGTGACAGTACCATGGCCATTTGCTTCGAAATATACTCCAATATCACATTGTTGTGCCCTATGGTGTAAATATTTGACTCCAGTAGGGGTACAGTTAACCTCTAATCCTAAAGTATTCATAATATAATCGGTTGAACTTCCGTTGGCATAAGCCGTTTGAACGATCGATAATTCAATGTCTGGTATTTGAGCCAAATTTAGTAAATGTTTTAAATGTGACGCTATTAGAACCGCGATTTTGTCGCCGTCCAACATATGAAACAATTTGTCTCTACTGTTGAGATAAAAGTAAATAATTCTGTCGGCGTCGCCATCGAAAGACAAGTATCTTTTATTCGGCTCTAAATTCAAATCTTTGGGTTCTCTTTGTTGTACTTTAACGAAATCTGCGCCACAAAACTCATTGAGAACACCCTTTCCATCATTAATGACATCAATATTCAACGAATTTCCCAAATATTTTATCATTTCTTTGATTTTGTTGGCACCGACACCATTAGACCCGTCCACTACTATAGACGGCACATAATTACCATTTTTAGTGCCGTTCTCTCCGTTTAATTCTTTAAATGCTTTCGACAGTTTGAGATAATATCCCTCTTCTGTCGGCTGTCCGTACTCTCCATTTGTGTTAAAACTAAGGACCAAATAATGGATTTGTGGAGTTGTCATTATACCGAAGTCAGTGACCTTTCCCTCTGCACTCGTTATACCATCGATAACGGCATCAGAGAATTGTTGACTACTCGAACGCGTGTCTTTCCCCACAAATATATTAGCGGAAACACTCAGATCTATATTCTGTTCTTTAATTATGGAATTTATTGTTTCCAACAAATCTTCATCTCTGGAGTCAAAAATTTGAATTAACTGTTAATTGAATACTTTTATGAGACAATTACTTGACATTTGCTAAATGAGTGGCAATTCCTTCCCACGACTGCTCCAACATTTCTCCCTTTGGATCCACTAATTTGAGGCCATTGTCTGCTTCGGGATTGTGTGACGCCGTTATCATAACTCCAATCGTTTCTTAGAAATTAATTTTGAATTAAAATTAATAATTTATAAAACATTAGAAATAATTAAATTAAAAAAATAAAACTTTTTAATTGAATGTCTGTTGTCTACTATATGTCAAACCTATTGTTGTTTTAATTGAATATAATAAAGAAGTTTAAGAAAAGTATTTATGGCTCGAAATTTATTAAAATTAAGAAATAAAGAGTACTTTTGAGAGCTTTAGATCTGATGACCGCCAGAATTCCCATTCGGAACATAATGTGATCCAATTCTGTGGCCCTAAAGTTATAAAATCGATAATAATTGAGAAAATTGACGATAAATATTGGCTTTAATTCATTGAATACATACTTATCTCGAAAGCCAGCGGTTCCATAACTGATGGTTTTGGTGCTGTTCCTCAAATGTTTCGATAAAAGTCGTTCGAAATCTTTCATTTTTACGACTATTAGACCTTCAAAAGAGTGATTCAAATGAATGATGAAAATTGAGTTTTTACTCAAAAATGTCTAAAAACTATTTTAATACTTTTGATCTGATTTTCTTAATATTAGTTCGAAGGCAGACATTATTATAGCTTAGAGTCAGATAAAAACTAGTTTTTAAGTTATCTTTGGGTCGACTATTTACTCAACGAATAGCTCTGTTACCAAACTATTAGGTTTTCAGTGAATTTTTATGTCACAATTTTTATTTCAAATCAGATTAAAACACTTCAAATATCCTGGTATTAATTCTGGGTAATCACTAAAATTATCGAATTAAGAAAATTCTTTTATTAAATTAAGTTTATTATTGAAAATTTGAAAAACTTGAGACAAATTCTTTGATTTTTATTGTTATTTAAAAGAATTTTTGTTATTTAAAAAATGATTTTTAGTTAAAATTTGGAAAGAATTCAATTTTATTAGAGTTTAGTAGAGTTTAGGCAAATGCGGATGTAATCAATGAAAAACTTAATGTTTTTGTAAACGTTTGTAATGTTTGGTCACAAAACGATCGTTTCATTTGCAAACTTACGATAAATTCATATAATTATTATAAATTAAAAATCGATCAAAATATCGATTTGCGAGCCATAGGTGACACCCATATAACCCATCCTTACATTAGGAGTGAAATACGTTTCTAATCTAATCTCTTATTATCACAAATTATTCGTTTATTTGAGAGAAAGTAAAACACAGTTTCAATGATTTTCTATTTGCAGACATCCTTTCATTAAAACCTCAACAAAATATAAAACAATTTAATGCAAAACCAAATTATAGTATTTAAGGTCAGATCTATTTTGTTGCAAAATCTCTCACTATTTGAGAGTAGAGTCCAGTCTTAAATCAATCATTTTTATTTAGATAAACTAAATTTCAAACAATAACTTAAATATCACATAAAATTGTTTCATCAAATATTTATAAAACTATAAGTTTTGAGTAGTAGTCAATCAAATTTAACTTATATTACAAAATATTTATATGAATTAGAAGTTAGCATGGTTGGACTTTTTAAAGTGCGCGCTTGAAAATATCATAAAGAAAAAAGTATACCTAGATAAAATGTTTAAAATTTAAAATTATTTGAGGTCTTATTAAAATTATTTGTTTACTTTAGAGTTCAACTTTAGAGAACATTATTTATACTCATCGGTCAGTAATTTCTCTTTTAAATAGAGATTTGACCATGATACAACGTATATAAAAGGTGAAATTAGTAGGATACAAATTACTATTAAGTTTTTAATTTTTAAAAAAGCTTGGCAATAGTATTTTAGGTTAAATATTGAATAGGTGACAAAACGGTGATTTTATCCAATACTAAATTAGAAGTAAAGAAAACAAAAAAGAGAAGAGAAGAGGAAATGATTTTTTGTTTGGAAAACATCTCTTATTATAGAAAATAGAATTTAAAGTTAATATGAAATTATAACGAATGGAAATATAAGTTAATAGAGAATATATTTGGATATATTGGGTACAGAATATTGCAAAAAGTATAAAGAATGAGTGCGCATGAGATGATTGTATTGGTCACAAATGCCAGTCTCTTCTTCGCCGATCAATTTCTTTGAGCGAAATCCTTTAGACCGCAGTATTGGTATCAATAACTGCATCTGAGCTCTACTCCAATCCAATAATACAAATGAGAGAAAGACTTTTATATCTTTTAGTCCTTTCTTTCGAATACCTTTTAGTCGAGTAATTATTATTAAATAAACGATTAATGAATAAATTAATGAATCAAAAAGATTTGCATTTCTGTTAAGAATTCCATACAATTATATAAATGTATATAAATATGTGCACTAAATGTGACACTAATTTTATCCACAAATATTAACATATCTTTAAAACAAAAAATCGAGCGATGGTTGGACTCAAACTACAATTCCATTAAAGTAAGTCACAAATAGTTTTGCATTTTTTAAATAATTTATTACAAAAAAGTGGATTTTGTGCACAAATTATATGATAGCAATGATAGCACTGACTCTAAGACTGAGCCAATGAACAACATTTTTAATAAATTAAAATTTAATATTAATATTAAATATAATTTTAATCTTAAATTATAATTCATTAGCATGCTAATTTCAAATATGTTTAATTTTTGGATAATTTAATTCTTATCTTTTAAAGTATCTCTCATTAATAAAAATAGACTAAACTGTACTGAAATGACCTGAAATGAACTAAAATGAACTTGGATATATATTATATAACCATTAATGAGTTTCTATTTTAAAAGAAAATATAAAATGAATAGAAATTTATTCAAAAAGAAATTCATTACTAAACAAAAAATACAGAAATAATGAAATCAAATGAATTGGTTTTCAAAAAAAGACTCCGATTTTATAATAATTACTATAATTAAAACAAATAATTAAAAACAATAAATAATTAGAGTTTATATTAAAATATTTATCAGAATTACTGACAAATTGTAGAATTAATTATAATTTCAATTATATTTTATTAAAATATTTTTAAATAAAAATTCTTTTTTTTTATAAGAAATGGAAAACCAAAAGTCTGGTGTGAGGACCAGTCGGTCGGGCAGTGCTTCACTATTGTCTGTTCCATCAGAACGTTATGGTTCAGCACTCAATAGGAGGAGTTCTTCAGGGATTAAATTCAATGAAATTCTGTTCGAAGAAGAATCAGAAATAATAAAAAACTGTTTCGAAATATCGGCCGCTTTGGGTCTAATGAAAAGCTTTTCGACTTCAGACATCTGTAGTCTCAATGATATGTCCACTCAATCAGCAGCTCTTCGACAGAGTTCATCGGAAGTGGTGTTATTGGGAAGTGTAAATCGGATCGAACTGCCAAACCTGAGGCGATTGGACTATACATCACGTTCTTGTTCAACCTGGGTTAACCTAGGTGATCCGGTACTCTCGACATCCCAATTGCCGTCACCTCAGGCACAGTCCGGCAAACAAATGGATTCGCCGACGATTACGAGTATAGACTTCATAAAATCGGTTAATAAAAAGGTTCGACAAATTTATTTGAGACGAAGACTTAAAGCTATCGGACGTCTGTATAACAGCCAAATAAATGCCAATTTGACAAAACCTATGGCTTCCATTCAACCATCACTGGACTCGACTAAAGCTTCCAATACATTAGTACCTAATGTGCAAATCCAAGACTGTCAGTCCTCAGTTAAACCTGTTTGTACTCCATTCGATTTGGCTGACCTCTGCTTTCGGTCAGTTGAGAATTCTTTGAGTCTAACCGTTAAAGACATCGATAGAGATAAAGGAAAGCCTCTCTCAAAATACGAGAGAAATATAATGATTTTCAATTGGCTTCAAAATGTCGACGAAGAGGAACAGAGCGAACAACACATCGATTAGGGTTTACATCATTTACTAAATTATCTGATCATTGGTTTCAGTTATGAGTTATTTAAGTAATAATTTTTATCGATTTCTGTCTTTTAATACAATTATTGAAAGGAAATTGCGTTCAGTTATCGGAAAACCAAATGAGTGTCAATACAGTCATCGCATATAAAATTATTACTAAAATTTTGTTAATAATTGACTAAAGTTTGCAATTTTGTGATTAAACTGTGTTTATAACTATAAATATATTATTAATTAACTAATAATTTGTGCAAAACTTTTCATTCAAACAAATAACTAAAAATAAGGGGTTTTTGGATTTTGGACCATAAGTTTATTGATTGACCCAAACTAGTGGTCGATCCCTATTATATAAAATTGTGAAATTTATTGTGATTATCAGGGTCATATTTATTCACTTAAATCAAAACGTCCATTATCATTTTGCAAGGTTATTATTATGACAATAATATTGTTTTGTCGAAGAATGAAACGGTTATCTATTCTTACAAATTCTTTTCAAATTGTTTCTCAAAATTCATATAAAATATCGAAAAAATTGTCATTTCTTGTCGTCTCTCAAACCCTTTCCCACTCATCAAACATTGAAAATCAATAATTAATGTAATATAGAAGTAATGTATGACCACCCCTGAGGTCATCCTTGAGGCCACCCCTGAGGCCATACCAAAGACCATTCGTGAGACCCCAATAGAATATTTTTTGAAATAACCTTAATTATAATAAAACTAAAAAATACATTTTTTTCCAAACTTTTCATTTTTAAACTTTTATTAAAAGAGTTGAGTCATTAAACCATTTATTGTATTATTTGAACGAAATTTTTGTTAAATAAAACTTCAAATTCTTATCTCAAGTTTAATGACAAAAACATTTAAGAACTTTAAGAAATATTAAAGAATTATTGCTTACTCTTGAGTTGACCAACTATTCAATGATCAGATGGACAAAGACATTGATTGGCACAATAAGACAAATGACAATCTCTCAAATCACTCAAAACACAAGTCTATGAAAAATGATTTCTATTAAATTTCATTAAAATTTATTAAACATTTAATCTTCGGGTGTAAACACTTTCACACAAATCTCGTCTTTAATAATATGATAATTTGTGTGTTTGAGTAGAAACTGATATTTAATGAGTATCGATGAGTATGCATGAGTATGCATGCTCCATTTATACTCATATTATGCTCAAATGTGGTCATCTATGGTTATGTAAGACATTAACCAAATCTATTATAATTTATTTGATTTTTATAAATAAAAACTTGTTTTCATTAAAAATAGTCAACAATTGATTGACTCTGAGTTTAGACGTAATTTGTTTATAATTCAATCGTTTGTTTTGAAAATGTTTTAGTTTTTGTAAATAAAAAATATTATTTTGAATAAATATATGATTTAATATTATATTTATATTTTACACAATTATATAAATAAATTATCAAAGTTTTACCAAATAATTAATTGAATAATAATGTCGACTTCAGACAAATTATCAGATGAAGTACTCATCAATTCAGTGAGGGGTAAGTCAAGACTCAAGTGTCCATTCATTTCTCGATTTTAAATTACATTTAGTTTTAAATTACAAAATAATTATTTTAAATAAATAAAGACTAAACTCATTGATTACAAATAATTCAGTTTATTTTTAATAATTTTTAATTAAATTTACACAAAAATATATTTGTATAATAACTTTTAGAAAATAGCGGTTAACAAGATGATCTAGATGATCTAGTACATATACACGTGCTTCAAGTGTTTACAAAGTATTTTATAAAATTGGGTTTAAATCTCAAGAATTATAAAAATATATAAAAAGTTTATTAAAAGCCATCGATACCTGAATTTACACTAATTTTATTTATAAATTAGAATTCAATCAGTTTCTCATTGAAGTTATGGTCTAAATGTGAGACAAAACACAAAATTAAAATCTTTGTACCAAAAAAATGTGGACACAATTTATTGAATTATTTTAATTTTATTTAAATATCTTTTAATGATTTTATTGATTCTTTTATAAATGAAATGAATTCTTATTTTATTGAAACACAATTCAGTTTTACAGAGATTTCAGTCCAATTTTAGGCCAATTATTTGTATTTTTAAACTTTTTAAGTGTTTAAACATAATTTCAAAATTAAAAGTTAGTCTTAACTCAATGTTTTGACAATTTTTCAGAAATTCTTGAAACGGCGGATCTAAATGTGATGACTTCAAAACTGGTCAGAAATGAATTAAAGGCCAAATTGAAAGTCAAAGACTTGGATTCCCGCAAAAAACAAATCAATTCCATAATCAATGATGTGATCAACGAATTGAGTCAAAAACACACTAAAGAAAAGAATATTAAAACTGAATCCAAAGAATCGGTTGAAAACAAATCAGTTGAGTCTCCAAAAAATAATAAAACAAAAGAAAAGAATGAGAGCCACAGTAGTAGTAGTAGTAGTAGTAGTAGTAGTGAGGAATTCAGTGCCAATGAAGACATTAGCGACGAACAGTTGGCCCGAAAACTGCACAACGAAGAGTTAGGCTCTAAAAGAAGAACCACTCGAAACAGTCACACAAAAACTGTGAAAAAAACAAAAAGAAAGAAAACAAAAGACAATTCAGACGATGGATCAGATACTGATAAGCCTAAGAAGAAGAGAAATAATGGTTATATGAAACCATGCGTTTTATCTCCGGAAATGGCGGAATTCATGGGAGAACCAGCGGTATGAACATCGAAACCAGTTTTTACTTTATAATCTGTAGTTTTATGGCTTATATTTTAAGGGTTTGATGCAGTGGTCATCCATTTTATCATTTTATTTGAGGGATTAGTTCCCATAAGAGTAATAATATTTTAGTGATAATATCTCTCAAATTTAATCCTTTTTTAGTGACTTAAGAACCGCTAATTCTTTTATTAAACAAAATTCTGATAAATATTAGTACTAAAAGTCAACAATCGATGACTTAATGATTGTTTTAAATATAAATTCATAAAATGTCATAAAATTTAAATTATTTGAATATATTTTTATTATTTTGTTGATCTTCTGATGGCTTCCAAATAGTTATAAATAGTCATTAAATATAAACGAATAGTCATTTCAATAATTTTATTGATTTTTTTAGTTTTTTAAAAAACACATCAAATGTGTGCATAAATTAATCAAACAATTTGTCGTTTTTATGAACAATATCTACAAATAATTATTAATTTTCAAATATATTTACATTTAATTTATTTAGAATTAATTTAATGTTAATTATATGTTTGGTTCAGATGGCCCGACACGAAATTGTCAAACGGATCTGGTCTTACGTAAAGGAGAATAATCTGCTGGTAAGCGATTATTGGTTGTGCGTTAAGGCATTTCTCGCCTTCTATTCATTTATTTAGAAATTATTCTAAGAGTTCTCCTTTTCATAGGACCCGAAGAATAAACAGTTCGCCATTTGTGATAATCAATTGAACAAATTATTCGGTAAAGTTTTCTTTGATTTCAGACTTTTTTGGTTCTAATTTATGTTTTATTTGTTTTTCAACTTAAGTGTTAACCAAAAGTTATCAAAACTTATTTCAGACAAAATTGAGACTCAATTTTATTTGACATTCATTTGTCATTCGTCTGTCGACTGTTTTGAATGCATTTAAAAATAGTATTTTTTTTGTGCGAATTTCATTCAAATTACTTTTTTGATAACTTTTGATAACATTTTTTTAAAAATAACTTTTTTTTTTCCAAACAAACCCTTATTTTTTGAAAGCAATTGATTACAATTTACCCAAAAATTCTGAATTATTTAGACATTTATAAAAAGAAGTTTCTCTTTAATAAATGGATTAACACATTTAAAGGATGTAAGGAGTGGTTAGAACTTCTAGAACATAATAATCTTAATCAGTTTTCCAGCACTTGTTTTATAATAATTATTTGAAGACAAGTCTCGAGACAAACATATGTTCCACACTTTGACCTTTCAATTAAAATATATTTTAAATTAACTGAAAATGTCTTAACTGATCAGATGATATGTTCTGACAAAAGAATATTCCAAAGTATTCCCAAATGACTAACTTTTATGAACTTATTCTCTAATTCGGAGAAATCTTTTCTGAAATGACTAATAATTCAACGAAAAAAAAAGTAATAATGAAATGTTTTTTGTGTACTTTTCAAACAATATTACAATAATTTTGATGAAAATGTGTTAATTGTATTGTATTTGTAGGTCGAAAGCGGGTTCGTATGTTCGGAATGATGAAATTCTTGGCCAAACACCTCAATTGACCGCTTCTTTTCATATTATCACTAATTTTAAAACATTTATAAACATTTAACTTTCGTTTATATTTAGTTTTTGCCATAAATCAATAATTTTAACAAATATTCACCAAAACTCTCATTAAATTAATAGCTTTTTTTGTATACATCTCTCAATTGTTTCGTAAAATTGTCGCTAAAATTTCAATTTGAGTAATAAAATCGAAGAAATGGCAAAAATTAAATATAAGAGAAAATTATTTTTGCAAATATATTCACATTCAATGTATAACAAGAATGAAACGAAATACAGTCAAACCTCGAGTCTTATGGCAGCCCAAGTAATGGCGTTCAAAATCTAAATAAAAATCGAATTTTAATCTAATAATTATTGGCCTGACTTTAGAGGTTTGACTCTATTTTCAGTTATCAAACGTTTATTTTTTTGGTTCATTTTTCGAGGCTATGAATAAACATTTTGTGCAGAACTCATAGTATGTAAATATAGCTCCGAATCATCACATTTAGGATCAGTGCTTAACACTTGTTCCTAAGCTCATACTCATAGTTATGAAAGTGCACTCACTCACAGTGTCCCTTTCGAAACTATTGAAGGAAGATTTCAAAAAGACCAGACTCTTATTAATTGGATTGAATCAATCGATTAACAGTCGGCTATGGATTAGAAGCAGTGGTCATACTTTAAATTTTGCACAAATAAACAACAATAAAACCGTTAAATTACTTCTAAATTTAAACTTATTTTACAATTAATTAATACTTTAATGAATTCATTATTTGTTACGAATATCATTAAAAGTAACACTTATTTAGAATTATTGTTAATTTACTTATTATTAAAAGTTTTTATAAGATTTTGGTTCGAGAATTTGCTCAAATTGTTGAGCGGCACACCATTTGGTCACTGACCGGTGGTAATGGAGGACGTATGTAATGTGATGGCTGTCAACAACTCGACTCATATTTTATACAAAACGATTGTAAACCAAAACCATATAAAACTTTTGCCATTTCTTTACAAATAATTTTTAGATCACTTTTTGATAACATTTATCTTACATTTGGACATCACTTTTACATCTGTTTTAAAGTTAGAAATCAAATTAAATCTGATTATAAGATAACGATTTAAATGATAATCGAATCATAAATAATAATTTTTTTGGCGATTGATTTAAAATTATGGATCATTTATTATAGCATTTATTATATCATTTAATATAGCGTTCATTACTATTGAATCACTAAATCATTAATTTTAATGATCAAAATGACCAGAATTTGTGAGAAATAGTATTTCAAATAATATATTAATTCTTATTCAAAGAAAGACAGATATCTCTCCAAATACTTTAAGAACTCATTGCAATGGCTTTTGATTTGATTGTATTTAAGGACTGTTTCTTAGGAGTAGTTCTTAATTGGGTTTTAAGAGAAACTTTTGCTTCAATTAAATGATACATAATTTCAAAATCATTTGATTTTTTGAACTAAAAAATAAACCTAAAAACAAAAAAATGTGTGAATAAAATATAAACTAAAATATTTATAATTAAATTTTGACAATAATTTACAAAACAATGATTCGTAACATAAAAACAAAGAATTTTAAAAAATAAAAATTATTTTTCGATATATTATAAGAGAGAGACTGAAGAGATGGACAGAAACTCGGATTTGACTGCAATTAATGCATAATTGCGGTACGAATTGTGTGCTCTTTATTTAAATTATTAGATTATTGTCGATATTTGAGTATATAATGAATGCCTAAAAGATGCCAATTGTTTGTGTTTTGTATTTAGTCTAACAATAGTTTAGTTATTAATCAATGAATTGACAGCCAATTCAGTTCAAATGCTGTCGAAAGTCGTCTTTAGTGGTCAACCCATAGGAGTTGTGAACACTAAAAGCGCGGGTAGTTTTAGGCTCTGGAAGTGAAGCTGTGGATTAACGCGAAAAGTTCTTTGTTTGGCCTCTGTGTGGCTCGCAATGAGGTAGAGGCCAAGTCTTGTGCTCCTGATCGACCTTCACCTTAAACAGTGCAAACGAGTGCAACAGTCGCGCTGATGGGCAGAGCATAGAAAAGAAGGTTCACTTTAGAACTCACAAAACACGTTGTCTTTCAACGAAAATAATCAAAGTTTTGGTCCAACAAAGGAATATGAGAGCAAAGAATCTCTACTTCTCATACTTTTCATAGTTCTTAAACTTAACTACAATTCACTTACAATTGACTACATTTATCGCATTTCTCTTACAATAACTGATTGTAATATAATTGCAACCAAAACGAAAGTTATTATAAATTCAACGAAATTTCTTTTCTCTTCAGTTTTGGTCTCTTTGTTAGAGAATTAAACATTTGATTTGAAATTCAATTTTTAGATTTGAATTAATAATAATATTAGTAAAAGTAGTTACTAAAAGTTACTAAGAGTTACTAAGAGTCAATACTAAGAGGTTTTACTTAAAACAAGTTATGGTTTTATCTTAAAATATTTGAAACATTAAAAGTTTGAGAAATTCTCTATTTTAAGGAACTTTTCTTTTGAAAATTAAAGTAACAGTTCTTAACGGATAAGATATGGTTTTTGATCAAATCATGTGATCCATCACAACGTATCTTCAATTTCTGCATAAACGGGAATATATGTCAAACCATTCCTAAAATAAATTTTTTGATTTGATTTTTGCCAAAAATTCCTCAATTCTTCATTTGATTGACTCTTATGTATGAAAAAAGAAAATGTGAGGAAAACAGTGAAAACCTTTTGATAAATGAATTCTTCGGGTAATCTAATAATAATTTGGACTCAACTTTGAGTTCAGTTAAGAAATTAATGTTTAAGAAAATCAAATATCAGTGAAAATTGGTTTTTATAGTTTGACTAAAATGTCATTATATTTGTGTAAATATTGTTTGTCGTAAGAGTTCAACGAATAGATCACAAATTCAGGAATATTTTCTACTATCGATTTTTAAGACTAAAATATAAGTCTAAGTCTTATATACTTTAAAACATTCGAAGAAAATTTTAGTGTAAAAATTCATTCGGTATTTGAGTCGACTTCAAGACATAATGAATAGTCAATTACTGGAATAACATTTGAATTTATCGATCGAAACGAATGAGAGCCGGAATGGCACTGGTTTTGACCGACTATTTCCTGTTGCCTAAAATGTCGGTAAAATTACTCGAATACTATCGTGCGCTCAAAAAACAGTTCAATCGATTTATTTAAATCCCTTTTTCCTCAATTCATTCCTCAATTCACTCCTAAATTCAAATAAACTATATATGAAAAGTCGTCGACATTTATCTAAAATTCAATTTGAATTTCAATAGAAATCAATTAAAAAATTTATTATAAATACTTGTATTTACAGTTAGAATACATAAAATCATATTTAAGTAAAATAACGTAACGGTTGACGAATGTTTTCAAAACATCAAATAAAAACTAAACAAAATATAAACAAAAATGTTTTTTTTGATAAAATGATAATTTTCTCAATAAATTAAAATAATTTTGAAAACGAGTTCTGAAAACTTCATTGTATTTAAAATTAAATATAAATATAATGAAAGGATTCGTCAAATGAAATGAAAAATAATTATAATTAGTTAACAATATATATATAATTTGAGTCCAATTTAACTGAATTCAAGATTTCGAGTAAATGATACCAAGAAATAAATATTTCTGTATTTTTTGAGTCGAAAAATAAGAAATAAGAGAAGAGAGGCATAAATATTAGTGAAATAAGAAGTTGTGTTTAATATATCGATAATATTTATCAATACTTTCATTTTGGTTGCATTTTCTGCTAACAGTGCTATTGAGTGGCAGATAATCTGCCAAATATCGGGAACTCATCGCAAACTTTGCAAAAATTTTGGATTCAAATCGAAAATTCGGTCGAAAATACAATTTTGTAGACAAACAACAGTTAAATAAATTCTGATTTTCAAAATTCAACGCAAATTTGGAAAAATCCATTTGCTTTGAATCAGATATGTTTATATGAGTTAGTGGTTCCAAACGGATGGAGCGAACAGTGGCCCACTAATAGCGAACACTGAAGACAAAGGGTTCCATTCTTACCACTTTCTGTAGTCTCGTAGACATCAGTAGTTTCAGTCGTTTCCGGCTCTGAATTCGATGAAATGGACGACATTCCAGAACTGCATTCACTAATACTTCTCCTTTTGTGCATTGAATCTCTGAAATCAATTTCTTGTAACTGATCTAATCTTCTTCGAAGATATCGCTGTTCTCGAAGCAGTTGCTCTTTAGTGGTCTGATGTTTGCGATCCTTTTCCTCCAAATTCTAAATTAATTAAACAAATCATTGCTTTAAATGCTTTAAATTATCTTATTTTTATTCATTCATTACTAAAGAGTATTAAAAAAATTTTAACAAAAATCTAAAATAAGATGAACTCTATTTAAAAGATAGTAATAGCGCTGCCCTTCTTTCCCTTCTTTCTCTTCTCGCACTTAAAGCCCAAATCTAACTCTTTATGTGAAAAATCATGTGAAACATCTTATAAGTTATAATAAGTGCATTAATGGTCGGATTATTTCCAATAACTCATTTACTAGGATTTATTTGGAGACAATTTGATTCAAAAATCTATAAAATGATATATTTTTTTATTTTATTTTATTTTAGAACTTTATTTCCTTTTTTTCAATAAAAAAGATCTCAATTTTGATAATTAAAGATAAGCTCTTTTGATATAAAAGAGAACTAACTTTTAAAATGACCAACACACACACACACACAACACAAGTCAATGTTCAATATAAATCAATTGGAAATTTCAAGAGCTTTGGCCCACTTTTTTAGTGATCAGTTTTGTTCTCAAAGTAAACTCTTTGGCCGATTGGCTCAAGTCTTGACATAAGAGTAATAAATTGAGTTTCTGTCGCCTCAAATGAAACGTTTTATAAATTATTCTTAAATTATGTCAAACATTAAATTTTGAGTCCCAATCGTTTAGTGGTCTCTAAATCTATGAAATATAAAAGTAATGACTGTTTAAACAATATTTCATACATAATATCAGTTCATTATGGAAAATCTCGTCGATTAATGGATGCAAATAATATGTACTTGCTCAAATACTCATATAATAGTATAAATATTCTTTTGAAATTTAAGTCGATTTGGAAATATGTTGTTTTGTGCGGTACAGCAATGGTATAGCAGTGGTATAGCAGTGATTCCCAACTAATGGATACAGATTTTGAAAGGAAGTCAATTACTTTCAATTCATTTTGAATGCAATGCATTTGATATAAAATAGTGAATCACATAATTGGCATCACATCTAAAAACTTGATTCAAAGGTTCACATAATTAAAGGCTTTCTTCTCTTACTTTAATGAAGGCTTTGGCTTTAGTGAGGAGACCAAGAGTTGTGTGGCGACTCGATTCTGGGCCCAGCGGTACCATTTCCTTTAGCTTCTCCAAACAATTGCGCAAATGTGCTCGTCTTTACAACAGTCAATACATTACAACAAATTTTAAGACTTAAATATCGGAATATTTTTGGCAAAATTTCTCTACAATTCATTGTTTAATAGACATTAAGTGATCGATAAAAGAGACTAAAACTAATTCAATGCAATCTTTTTAAAACTGAAATACAACTAAAAAATGAGTTCATTGTAATACAAATGTGTGAACACTATTGAGAACTAAAAAATAGTTCAATATATGATCCGAGAACTAAGAGTTGTGGAGTAACACATTTTTAACAGAAAAATAGATTTTAAAGCAAATTATCTCTTAAGAGATACTCGACTCTCACACTTTCCAACTGCTAAGTGGGGACAGAGGAGGGAAAGGAGGGGAGAGGAGGTCAACATTCGCTCGTTTAGGGTTACACCCACTGAAACTCAAATTTTGAATACTATTCAGACCTTTTTTTAAGCGCTATTTATTATAACTCGATATTTGAAAAAAAACTACAACTAATGAAAAGACAACAATTGATACTCAAATAGAACTCTAAACTAAAAAATAAAAATTCATTTAACTTTTTATTAGAGCCATAACTGAGAATGAATTAGCTTTATATTAAAGTAAACACTTCTCGACACTATTTTCCAGTTCTAAAGGACAGCTCTAAAGGACAAGAATTCAATGCTTAGTTTGTGTTGGATTGAAATGCTAACGTGAAATAAATCACCTTGATGATTCTCTACACCAATAAGACAAGGCTATAAAAGTGATGTTCTCTCAAAAGTTGTGTCAGAGTTTGTCAAACATTTTAGGCCAAATGGACACTAAAACCAATGATTTGTAAAAATAATTAGTCAATGATTTGTGATTTAAGAGAAAAAATTAAAATGCATTGAATCGAGTTTTGAGAGGAAGTCATTCAATGTTTGCAATTATTTGCATAAATTGGTTATCAATTAAAGTAGAGGTCAATCACAAAAGGCTGAGATCTCAGATAAGTATTGTTTGAAGTAATGGTTTTTGTGCCAAAATATTTCGAGTGTAGTATTGGAGAGGACTTACCTATTCTTCTCCAATTCATTGTGAGTTGTTCTGCAAAACAATAGAAAAATCAGTAAACAATTTAATAACGATTTTCGAGAAAATCAAAGAGAGTTCCGACTCCTCATAAGTTTGAAACTGACCCAAACCGGGTTCAGCAGATGGAGGAGAGGGCAACGGTTTCAATCATGTAATGCATGGTATGGTATAGCTGTTGTGGTGGGCTTTCATTAGGCTTTTGTTAGGTTTGTGGCGGCGATCAACTCTAGAGTTGCAATCATTGACATATTATATATATATGGATGCAAAGCATGACTCTCATGACTCTGAAAGCCATGTGTGCACACAGTGTTCGCCCATTGCTGTGAACATAGTATTGCATGCAAATGTGGACTTACAGCTATGGTATGGGTACAACACAAGGCTTTACTTAGTGTTAAGCATAGCTATGATACTATCAATCGGGTAGGGTTTAGGTGCAACTCATGGCAACACAAAAACCAGAA
This sequence comes from Galumna obvia, assembly GCA_034695785.1. Lineage (NCBI taxonomy): Eukaryota > Metazoa > Arthropoda > Arachnida > Sarcoptiformes > Galumnidae > Galumna > Galumna obvia. Next base: position 34,844 of record JAQFZM010000029.1, read on the forward strand.
TAGTGTCAGTTCGAGCGGTTGTGCCAACAGTGCCAACACTGAGAGGGAGGAGAGGGAGAGCAACAGCGATGCATATGCTGTGATATGAGGTCTACAACGCATAGACAGAACGCAACGCTTACACATCAACGCATTGTTCAACAGGAATGGCATTAATGGCAATAAAAGTGCACACTTTGACACTATTCCAGACCCACTAATAGAAGCCATACCAGACATAAGACCCAACACGAAAACAGACACCAAATAAACTAAGTTTGAGTTCATATGCCGTTTGGGGCCATATATTGATTGTTAGCCAAACAATTGTCTATTTTTTTGTGTTAATTATAATCAAATGTATGTTTGAATACCTGTTTCCCTGAGATTTCTTCGTTTTTGGCCGACGACGAGTGAGATCATGTGTCAGAGGAAGAGTTGACGCGTAGCCGTGTTCTGCCTCTGAAATGCCACAAATAATGCATTACTAGTTTTGTTTGCTTTTCAGTCATTTTTTTTGCAAATCAAGTCTACATTTGAGAAAATGTTGGCTTAAATTGAGGCCAATTTCTAACGAAATAATCGTTTTATGCAATAAATGCAATAAAATATATGTATTCGCGAATCGAGTCTACGAATGAGGTTATCGTAAGCCATACTGTATGGCATAGTATGGGTTGTTGGCTGTAATGTGTGCTGTGTGTGTGTGGCTGTATGTGTTGTGTGCTGTGCTCGCAGTGATGGCTGTGCTTAGAGTCTAACGTCAAAATCAGCTGTCGTTCAGTTATTCAGTTAACTCACTATTCGTTTCATAGGTTTGACATTTGGGTTGTTTTGCAGTCGTTTCGCAGCCATACAGCCATACAAACACTGAAATACTGCCAACCATTACATCAAATCCATTAAAACCCATTTAAACGAATTAAATCTAACACTAATTCACATCTATTTTATAGGAAATAATCAAAAAAATTATCTAAAATTGAGTTTAAAGTAAAAATTGCAAAAAAAACTAATATTTGTGGAGAAGTGAGTTAAGGCAGTGTTGAGATAGTTTTCCATTGAAAACAGAATTAATTGATTTGATTTGCAATTCAAATATATATTGAATTTAAAAGTATTACCTCTTTCTCTGCGGTCGAGATATTCTGCTGCCTATAATCATATGATTATCAATTAATTCAATTTAAATGCATTTTTCAATCATTTGATTAATACCTGAATGAGTGCTGCGATTGACATCATATTCAGGTTTGGAGTGAAAATGCACTCAATTTTGTCGATCAAACGAAGAGAGAGATCACAACAAAACAATTGGATTTCTATTTAAATATAATTTACAACTATTTTACAGAAGAGATCACAAAATGGTTGCGATTTTGTAGTCGCGATCGGATTCAAAATACAATATAAAACAATTAATTTGTCGACAAATGGTTTAAAACTTTTAGTTTTGATATAATATTGAAATGAATAGAATTAATAGAATTAATTTCGAGGGTTTTGTTGGTTGTGTTGGGCATCGATTGGTCGATGTTTTCAATTGTATGCAATGTTTGCACTGGTTTTGACTCAAACACGAGTCGATCACAACAATAGTCACTCACGTATTGCTTAACAATTATTTAAATACAATCTTATATACAATTAAATTAACTATAATTACAAATCGATGTACTCTTCTATATATACAATAGTTGTGAAGCACTTCAACCACTGTTTGGCCGATAAATGTCTTTTGACTAAATATGACTCAAAGATGGAACTCATGCCATACCTTCGAGTCCTAACCAGAAATATATTGCATGCGTTCAACGCTTATAACGAACTAACTCTCAATTGTGTTATGACTGGTTGCCAGACATGCGCTCAACTCATACACAACACTCATCTCTCATCTGTTCACAACTGAGCCAATAGACAACAACTTTCACCTAAACATTAGCCAAGCCTTCCATAACCTTTCCCAACCTCTGTTTTTTAGCCTAGCTATATTTTAACTGCTCTCCAAAAACCAAGGACCAAACACAATATCTTATTACTAACTCAGACAATATTACTGGAGTATTATTGGAGTATTTGATTTGAGTAAGATCATTTTCTATTAATCTAAATGTATTGGATGTGAGAATTAACATTCAAGTGAGGACTGGAAGCCTTGGCTCCACATATGGTTATTATATCGACAACTATTACGTTGAGAAGTTTGTGTGGCGCTAATGACAGGACTCCTCTCATTTCAAGACTCGAATCATTTTCTTTTATTTTTTTAGTATTATTTGTGTGTATAATACTGTCTAATACTGTTTATTACTGTCGCCCAACAAATATAATGTCTTTTATTCTTATTTTATATGGATTTCAGAGAGAAGTGGTTTCAATGAAGTCGAGTCCTCTGTATATACGAGACGTAATTTTGCCGTTTCAGGGATGAGCTCAAACTCATTTCAAGTGTTTTTTCTTTGGCCGCGCACTCACTTCCAATCAAAGGCTTTGAGGAATAGAAGTGCGCGACGGGGGGGCTAACTGTGCGCTATCGAAACAGCAATAAAACGAGCAAGATCATTCTCTTAAAAAGTTTAAGGAAAAAAGTACACAAAAGGAGACAAATAATGAAAAATTTTAAAACAATTTTTAGTAAAACCATTAAAAGTTATTCAGAGCAGAGAAATCCCTCAAAAGTACATTTGAGAAGTGAATGGCGTTTCAGTAAATCAAATGTTTAGTCGATTCGTAGGATTTGTTACTATGAAATGAGTGCGCAGTTCTGTTATGTTGTGTTCTGTGCTGTTTATTCTGTTCCTCTTTTTGTCACATGTTTTCTATGCTTTTTTTGCTGAACTAAAAGTTCATGGCTTACGACCAGTTGGAGAGACTCAGCGAATAGTCTTTTGTTCTCTTCGGGATAACACGTTTTGCAGGCATTAATAAAAACTGAAAAAAGGCGTAACTGAGAGCTGACTGCGAGCCCTGGCGTTCGCCGATCTGTCAGTTGAGCTGAGCATAGATTGCATGCAAACCATAGCATACAATAAAAAACTTGTTATGCTTTCCATTGACTTTAGAGGTGCCAACGATTCTTAATTTTCTTTCTCAACAAAAACTAAAACTTTATTTTCTGTTCGAAACTAAACTTATTTTTTTATTTAAAATAAATAAAAGGACCGGACTTTCAATTGAGTCAATCGATTAATTGATTTCTCCGATCAGTTCATAATTGAAGGAAAAGTTGTGTCGAATGAATGCCTAAATAATTGTCGCCAAAAGAGTATTAGTTTCTTATATCTTATTTTGCAATACAAGACATGTATCCGAACCACATTATGGAAGGCAGACCTGAAAGCATGTATTGTACGGTTTGTCAGTAGTTTGTGTTCACTAACCGAGAAAGTACTTCGAGAAATAGGAACGCATGACATGAAATCATGCGCTCAAACATTATTTCCAATGCAAACAACAAATGACTCATTTTCTAAAGAATCTTAAAAAGGAATTCAATTAATGACATCCCTTTCGGTGTTTGGACACAAGTTGTCGGAGAAGTCGTTCGACCCCAGACTTAAGTAACGCTGACTCTGACTCTACTCTGGTTTTTGAGTTTTATTTTTGAGTAAATTTTCTATAATTTGCAAAACTATTGATTAAAAAGTACTTTACAGTACTTACAGTACTTAGAGTTTAAAACTTAGAGAACTTATAAATCAGTTGTGAATTTGAGTGAACACTGACTACAGTGACTACTGAGTCAGTGTTGCATAACATCACAATCAATGATTACAATTAGTGTAATTTACTCCCCATTGTGTCTAACTATTACTCTACTTAATTATAGGAAAAGTAGCATGCCACTTTTATGACACACTTATGCCTTATTTATGGCATATTTCAAACTTGTCTTTACTTTTCTACGAATATGACCCGTAATACGACCTAACACTTGAACAGACCTATCGTTTTATCAAAAGTTTGACAAAAGAGGCATTTCTTTGGATATATATTTTGCGGTCAAAATATGATTGAATGAGAATTACGTGCCTTTTGGTCGTCTCTTAACAATCTCTGTATAAATATTACTCTTTTTATTGTTCCTAAAGTAAAGTCTATTCGCATAAAATCATGTTGAATAACAAGTTGAACTTGTTCAAATATAATGCATTTGTATGCTAACCATGCATTATCTCAATAATGTATCTTGATACATCTAAGGTTCAAAGGACGAGATGGCCTTCTATTAAATTACACCTAAAAATCTTTTTAAACCTCAACTAATTTAAGGTAAATTGAAAATTAAAGTTATTTCTCATCTAGGATCATTATGTCCCCTACTATATCCGCTTAGAGGAGAGGTTTAAAGCCATCCCTAACTATTAGCTCAGCCATATTCCATAGTTTGTGCGGTGAGACTATTATATCCCTAAAAAGTTTAGTGACTAACCATTAATTAATAGAGAAATGAGAGAAAAGGGCGGAAATCTGTGATTGGATTTTAAATAAGCCTTTTTTGAGGTTCTTTTGAGGATCACTTCTAAACAATTAAAGTCTAAATTTTCTCCAATAAAAAAGAGGAAACACTCTTTTATTGACAAATGAATAAAACAAACGCTTCCGAACTTATTGTTATTCACTAGAATTGAAGTATACATTGAAAGGGGTTTTTCCCCTATTTTTCTAAACTTTAATCGTTTTAATTTTTAATTCAATTCAATTCATACTCAGTATGTAATCAACGGAAACAATATATCAAAGGATTTAAAATTAATGTTAGATATAATGTCTATTATAGACATAAAGACTTAATAACTTATTATTTTATTTTAAATTAAATAATAAAAAATGATGAACATCACCTAGATCATTTAGATTAGTTAAACCAATTACCACGAATACTAAAGAATTTGTTTATTTGTTATATGATATCACCTAGATAATCAAAAGCTCAAATGCGTCATTTGATTAAATATTTTATTGATTGAGATAATAGTAGTAACATTTGAGCATTTGAACAAATGAGCAAGTTCACTTTTAATCTATTTGTGGATATAATACTACTTATGATTCATTGATTCAATGCCAACGAAAAACAATTGTTTTATTTTTTTTGTGAAAAAAAAACTAATGAAATGAATGCGAGGTTTATGTTATGTAAATGTAATTCTCATTCGTATATATATTCTCGAATATATTGGATGACGACTAGACTGCAGGACTACAACCCATTCCTCATTACATCATATGATTATTCAGCGAATTTAAAGTATTGGTATTTATCTTTAGATTATGTACTGAACAGTTGTGTGAGGAAATACACGTCTAAAATACCCTTGAAGTGAGGCAAAGGTAAACTCTAAAAAAAGAGTAGTGCCAGTAATGGCAACAACTGTATTACATACAGCCAGATGTCAATCCCTCGCATTTCGTAGTGCCCGCCAATAAATGTAACTGGCTCATTTAAGTCAACATTTACACCAAGTAATTGATGTCTTTATTTTTTTTCCTCTTTCTTTTAGAACTTGAAAATATGAAAATGTTATATTAGCATGCTCATATTTATTTTTAACTAGAAATACATATTTATGTTACCATTAATAACGAAAATAAGGATCCGTAGACTTTCATAAACTCTAATTTTGGAAACGAGTCATTGAATGAGACATTTATTCAGTTTAAGGCTTAAGTCCATTCAATTTCCTGTTTTAAGCGTTGAATATATTTTAAACTTTTATTTATTATTCTTTGTTATTACCTTTTTAGTAGTCTTAGTCTCTTAAGTCTAGAGTCTTATAATCTAGCTTCTTTTATAAAATCTAGTTCACCAAACTTTGTTTAAATAATGAAATTTAAGTAATATTTGAATTAAATGATGAATATTTTAATGCGAAACTATCACGTCTTGTGATGTCATAAAATAACCTTGCTAATTGTTAATAAAAACTTTAAGAATAGAAAAATTATTAATTTAATCGTTTTTCGTGTTTTATTGCAAAACTCGGGTCTATTACTAAACTTCTTTTAATTTATAAACTTATTGTTTCCTCTTTGCAAATGTCCTCCTTCAAATTGATCATCATGGTACATGGTAGTAATAGTAATGATAATGGAAAATATAGCAAAAATTGCCTCTTTTTCCAAATCAAGGAAAACCTATTTAATCGGCCAAAACATTAATAATAATATCAGAAATTTTTCACATCAATTAAATCCAATTTTATATTTATAAGACTTTTAAGTATAAAATGAAAAAAAGTTACAAAATTTGTATTACAAATCCTTATTATTGAAAAAAAAGACTCAAAAACTTCGTCAAAGATTTACATTTTTAGCGATAAGTTTTTCGATGGTATTATTCGACCGATAATTCGCACCACTTTTTCTAATAAACAACAAAAATAATCAGTTATTTTGAACTGAATTCTAATTCAGAGACGTTCACAACAGACCCTCACTTTGGCCTTCACTGATAAAGCTTTCAAAAGTAAAATGTCCGCCATTTTATTTATTCTCAAAATGGCCGATAAATATGGCAGACGAATACTCCGACATATTATTTAATTTTAAAAAAAACTTAAGATAATTATTTGTCACTAAAATTATATTTAATGAGAATTTAAATAAAATTTGAGACTTATTTTAATTAAAAATGCTTGTAAATGATGTCCATGCTCATTTCTAATCTTTGTTTAGTGAATTAATGCTCAAATTTCTAAACAATATTTGGGCCAATTTTTAAGCACTGGTTGAGATACCCCTCACTCTCGACATCATTGAAAATGAGATAAACTTTTATCTGAAAGCGATTTACGTTCGGAACAAAAGCTATCAATTCTATCAATTTATACATTATTTACACCAAAGAGTGTTAGAATCCATGCAATCATATAAAAGGGATAAAAAATGGTTAACTTTTTATTTGAATTATTTTAAAAACTATTAAAGTTTTTGTTTGTTTTTATTAGAACTGATTTACTATTTTGTCACTAAAGAGAGTGTTGTCTTTCAATCAATTTTAGAATTGATTTTAAATAAAAGAGCAAAACATAACTAAAATACATTTTATTAAATAAATTTAATTAAAGTTTTAGTTTTAAATAAGAATAATAGTAATAGTATTGTAATTATAAGTGAAAGTCGGGTACAATTGTTTTAAAATTTAGATATTCTGTAGAAAAAGGGATAAAAACCGAAAAATGTTCTGACAATTAATGATTGAATATAAACAAAATAATGAGTGAATTGAATACATTTTGTATTGAAATTATACTAAAACTATAATTGAAAATCAGTATCGAAACAAATGAGTTATTATATAATGTATTCATTTTAAGATTCTCTAAAAAATTGCAATGAATTGAAAAAAGATCCGAACCATTAAACCGTTTTATAGCTAATAGTTATTATTATATTGAATTCAATGGAATATATGAACGAAAAAAACCTTTTATAATGTAATTAATGTTCAGCGAAAGTAATGATATTTAATTGAAATCTTATTCAGAATTACTCTAAAACTTTAATTATTATCGAATCATATAATAAAATATTTGAATAATCAGTACTTTCGCCAATAAATTCAATTTTAAGCCTTTGCGCTCTTTTTGCCGCCCTTTTTAGGCTTAGGAGTGGTCTTCTTCGCACCCTTTCCCTTAGGACTGGCCTTCTTTTTGAGCGCCACTTTCTTTGCTGCGGTTGTCTTCTTCGGTGAAACAGCTTTTGGTGGCGAAGCGGGAGTTTCCGATTGTTCTTCAGCCGACTCTTCAGCAGATTCTTCCTTAGCGGGAGAGACGGCCTTCTTTTGAGGCGAAGCCTTCTTTTTAGGCGCAGCCTTTGCTTTTGCTGTAGTTTTAGTCACTCTTTTTGTCTTTTTGGGAGACTTTATGGGATTGTCTTCAACGGTGTCTGCAGTTGGGGTCACTTCTTCTCCATTTTGTGTATTTGTGTCAACAGTTGACTCACCCTTTTTTGGAGAGGAAGAGCGCGATCTTTGAGCGGGAGAACTACTTTTACCACTCTTTCCAATGGCGCCACTTTTCGCGCCTTTTCTGGCGCCAGTCTTTTTGGCCGCTCCTTTGGCTCCCCTTTTGGGCGGACTTTTCTTTATGGGTGACTCTGACTGCGAACGGTTTCGCTTCGGAGAAGTGACCGCTTTATCTGTGGTCGGAGTCGGAGTCAATTCATTACCGATTTCGTCGTTTTCAGTCATTTCCACTGAATTTGGAACCACTTCTTCAGCTTTAGGTTTAACCGCTCTTTTGGTTGCTTTCGATGCCTTTCCTTTAGGGGTAGTTTTGGCCGAACCTTTTGTGGGCGACTTCTTTGTCGTGGCTTTTGCTGAAAGGGTTCACCAAATTTTTACTTATTTTCATATCATTTCTTACAAACATTTAATTTAAGCCAAAAATTCTTTTAAAATAATAGATTTCAAAGAAATTTTGAAAAAATGTGACCAAAAGTTAACATATTTTGAGATATTTTACAAAACAATTCAATCAAAACGACTAAAAAATCAAATAAAATGATAAATACATACCTTTTGGCGGCATTTTTGATACAAAACCGTAAATTTCGGATTAAATTTAAGATTATAAACAAAATTAGAGAAAATTGTGGACAAAATTTAAGAAAAGATTAGAAAAAGTATTGTTTGTAATACAAAACAAATGAATTTAATGCAAAAATGACTTCAAATTTAGTTTTTAACGGTTTATTGAAGAGACCCACAAAACACGTGTTTTCATTGGTTTCCATTCCTTTGAATTAAACCAATCGTTAAACACAACACCAGATGTCACCGACAGCGCCATCACTCTATCACTCAACCACTCAATCAATTCATCAAATATTTATATATTTTATTAAATTAATTACAATTAATCGTTAAAATGTCTGACGATTTAGTATTAGATCCTGATATAAGAGTCTGGGTCTTTTTGCCAATTGTTATCATTACATTCTTTGTGGGTATTCTTCGACATTACGTTTCAATTTTAATATCTTCGACCAAAAAAATTGAATTACAACAAGTGATGGACAGTCAGGCAATGATTAGATCCCGACTTCTTCGAGAAAATGGCAAATATTTGCCGAAACAGGTCTGACATTAGTTTAACAGTTCTTCAAATAGAGATTAAATCCAATGATTTATTATTTCAGTCATTTCTAATTCGACGCCATTTCTTCAACGATGAAGACATCGGGTATTTCAAAGTGAGTCAAAAGCGTCAAACGGCTGCACCCAATCCGATGACCGACCCCTCAATGATGACCGATATGTTGAAAGGGAACGTCACAAATGTATTGCCTATGATTTTGATCGGAGGTTGGATTAATTGGACGTTTTCGGGGTTCGTCACAACAAAAGTTCCCTTTCCTTTGACTCTTCGTTTTAAACCAATGCTTCAGAGGGGTATCGAATTAATGTCTTTAGACGCCTCGTGGGTATCGTCTGCCTCCTGGTATTTCCTCAATGTTTTTGGTCTCAGAAGTATTTATGCATTGGTTTTGGGTGAGAATAATGCGGCCGATCAGACACGAGTAATGCAGGACCAGATGTCTGGCGCTGCAATGGCTATGCCTACTGATCCCAAACAGGCCTTTAAAGCCGAATGGGAAGCACTTGAGATCTGTGACCATCACTGGGCTCTTAAGAATGTTGAAAATGAGTTGACCGGCCTTTCTCTCAGTGGCTCATCAGATACCGGTTCCGCCTCTAATTCTAATGGAAATTAAATCTATTTTTACTTAAATTAATTAAAAATTTATTCGAGTTTTTTCTCGAAAGTCATTTATTTTAAGGTTTTGTTAATTCGATTCAATTTTATTATCATTTCTTTCATTTAATAAATAGATTAACGAAATTAAATACATTTTTCAATTAATTAGAGAGTGGTGTGCGTTATGACTGTGCGTTATGACAGTGCGATATTGTTGTCAAATATAATTTGAGATATTTTTTCCTTAAAAGTTTAGTTCATTTAAAATAAGGCTTTTGTTTAATATTTTTCTTTTACTTCGACTTCAAAATTGTAATTAATTTCAAGTTTTAGAAAAGATATGAAAATTTAGTTTAAATTCGTGGCATTCAATCATTCCGTACACTAAAACATGTTTGACATTAAGAAAGTGTTAAAATAAGACAAAACAGTATTAATGTCTTATAGCCATTGGCCCCATTTGAGGTGCCATTCCCGGTGGTATTCCGTGATTCATATGACCCATTGGAGGGTTCGGTGCGTTTCGAACAACACTTCCATACTCTTTAATGGCAACCACTTTAGATCCATCTTTTTTGCCTTTGAAATACCAGTACTCAATGGCGAGTGTAATACAGGCCAACACAACTCCAATGAATATCACAATAAAAACTCCGCCTTTTATTCCATAAAATTATTATTAATATAATTATATATTAAGTGATATAAATAAAGAGCAAAAGAGGTATTCATACCGATGTTGTTTATACTGATGCCATCGCTTTGCTTTTTAGTGTCCTGACAGTCTTTCTTTTCAGGGTTTTTATTCCACCAACGTTCTTTTAGTCCCTCTAACTTTCTTTGATTAAGTAATCTGAGTATAGCACTGCTTAACTTGTCTTTTAAGTCAGAACCTTGTTTAACAGCCAGTGCTAAAGGCTTCCGACTGAACTCATTGCCGATATTTTGAAGATCACAATTAGTCATAACAGCATATTTAACCATGGTCGCCTCAGCTGTCAACACTAGTTTCACAATCTTTTATTTAAGTCAAAAGTATTTACCGATAAAAGCGAAGCCATCGTTTGGTTTATTAGACTTTTTCACTCTGGCCACCCCATCGTCCCACGTAAGGGGTTGCTCTGCTTCTTGAATCTGTGCCCAAATTTTTGTATACTTATCACTAACGGGATAGTCCCAAACGGCGAGTTTAGCCCTATCCTCTTCACTTAAACTATCGTTGAGAGACATATCCTTCCAAATCCTTTAGAATTAATCTTTAAATCAATTTAAAGAAAATAATAAAAACGAGAAAAGAATTACTCATAAAATTTTTCTTCAATTCCGGCCATTCTTTCAAAATAAGTGGCAGAAGAAGTACCCTTTTGTGGCGCGTATTTTATTTTGTATTGTTTGGCCAAATCGTCGAGAGATTCAATAGGAGAGTCCAAACGCGAAACAGTGAGAAAAGCGGCCAAATTAGCCGTATATGAAGCGATTATAATGAAGCCAAAAAGCCACCAAGTTGCTGCCACCAACCTTCCTGACAAATTACGAGGGGCTTCACCGCCACCCTGAGGTGTCAACGACTGTTCAAAGGGAGAGAGGGCTCAAAAATTGTTCTTTTCTATAAGAATAAAGGGAAACATACAGTCATACAAAACCAAAGACATTCTTTTAGAGTAAATTCTCGTTTTTCGTCGTCGTCTTTAAATTTCTCTTTATTGTTGTGATAACTGTATGGACTCAAACGATCGAATAAATACATCAGAAAACTGTTCAACAATTAAATAATTGCTTTAATTAAATCATTTAACAATAAATTGATAATTATATAACCTTGTAAAGAAATAAGCGGCCAAAATGCAGAGCCAGACATTGGTTTCCAATACAGTTAAGAATTTAAATAAATGTGACGGAACTGAAGGCTTTTTCATTAAAATAGTAATTCCGACCAAATCATAGTACGGAACCGTAAAGTCGACCACAGTTTCTCGTTCTGCCATAACAGAAATGGGTCCTAAAGCTATTTCAGCGGCCTTTCCCATTATCGCAACAATTGTATCAAAGGAATATACATTAATTTATTGCAATATTTGTTTAATTATTTCATTTATCTCTAATATTGTCTAATAATTGTCCTTATATTTTATGAATCCCTTAAAATCTGGTATACTTTTTAAGAAAATAGTATGTTTATAAAACTTGAAAATAACACTTTAAAAAATTTTGAAATACAGTCAATTCTTGATTTAGGCTGACAGTATTTAGGCCAAATTCGATTTAAACCACACATTTTGTCGACACCGACCGTTTCTATGGGATTTATAATATTAAGCTAACTATATTTAAGCCAATTTGATAAAAGCCAAAACTCGATATAAACCAATAAATTTCAAATTATTGCAATATAAGTGAGATTTGAAATAAGCTAAAACTGTGATAAAATTTTAATAAATAAATTATTTTAATTAAAATGGCGTCAATGCAAAAGAGGAATAGCTTTTTACTTGATTTAAAGTGAAAAAAATTTAATCTAAAAAGTTTATGAGTTCTTTGAATAAATTTTTAATCAATTTAATAAGTGTTAGATAGAATGATGTAAATAAAAGTGAATTCAATTATGAATTTTATGTCACTCTTTATGATAGCATTTAAACATGTATTGTATTGAATCAGACAATCAGGTATATAATGAATTCCGTTATCTTGATATTTAATGAATCACAAGAAGAAGAGCTAAATTATTCGGGAATAATTAACTCGGTATTAAATCTTAAAGTAATTGAATTTGATAAATTATATAAAGAATTTTTGATTTATTATTCAAATTAGAGAAAAATTGTCATAAAATGGTTCAAATCTTTAAATTTAATCAATAGCAACTTAAATCTTGACTTAATTAATTTTAGTATATATTTTAATACATAGATCGGCAGTACCCAAGGAAACAGTAACATATGTAAACAACTTTATAAAGTAAAGACATATCAAAACATTTTGAAAGAAAGCATTGCTTTAATGTTTAGCACTAAATTTTTAGCTCAAAATGTTTTGAAAAGGCTATACGATGAGAAATGGCGACGATTTGTTTTCCTTGGATACATGTTTGCCGACCATTGTTTTAATATAATATTTTTAATTATTTGATTTAGGCCAAAAAATTTTGAATCACCAAAAATTAGCCTTAATCGAGAACTTACTGTATAAAAAAATTATGTCATAATTATCTAAGGATTTCTTAATTTAAAACAAATGAGTATAGATAGCATGCTCTAAAATCATGAGTTCAATACATTTAAACCCTAGTTATTCATATATTCTCTATGGGTGACATAAGTTCATGACCCCTATCATAGATGCTTTTGGACATGTTAACTTAACATGTTAAGTTTCTAGTTTTTAAATTATTTTGTTTTTTTAAAGTAAATAAAAGTAAATTCAAGTTTCCTTTTAAAAGCAAATTATTGTAAATAATCGATAAATTCAGAAGTATTTTATTAATATCTAATTGATATGTAATTAATATGTATATATTATTACCCCTTTTTCTAATTCTCCAATCATCCCGGTCCAATTTTTACCCTCTTTAACTCCGAATTCTTTGACAGCGTAGAGTTCATATTCAAAGTTAGGCAATTCTGTTGCACTGGTATTTAGAATCTCTTTTAATAAGTCAATACAATATCCATAAAATTTTTCATTTCCTTCTGTTTTATTGTCGCTTTTTTGCATGACAAAAGGTGCTTGCTAAAATTAAAAATATAGATTACTAGATTTAATCTTTATTTATAAGATGCCACTATTTTCAGTTGTAATAAACGGAACCGCAATTGAAATAAACGGCTGACTGTTAGACCCTAAATGAAATAAACGGAACCCCAATTGTAATAAACAGTGGAAGGTTTACTCTATATATTAATCGAAACAAACAGTAATACTATATAAGAGTATAACATTAGATATTAATTATTTTATTTTGCTCAAATTTTGCTCTCACCGTAAATAATTAATGCTGTAATACTGCTTATGAAATGTTCTACTCATCGAAACGAACAAATCACAACTTTTGTGTCCGACCAATAGTTGTCGGGAATTTGACCTCGGGACTCACAACTGTTTGTATTTTTGCCGTTTTTAAACCTCTTACTGTTTATTACAATTGGGGTTCCGTTTATTTCATTTGGGGTCTAACAGTCAGCCGTTTATTTCATTTTGGGTTCCGTTTATTATATTTGGGGGCTAACACTCATCCGTTTATTTCAATTGCGGTTCTGTTTATTACAACTGAAAATTGTGGTATATTTTTTGAATTTGAATTTTAAGGAATTTAATAATTTGTTATTAAAATGATTTTTGGTCTCTAAAACAGTGTTTTCTTACAACTATAGTAACGATTTTATGGACTTTTTTCTTTGTAGCCTCTTCTACAGCCTGAGTGAAAATAAGTGTTCCGGTATGTCCTTCGTATTCCCATTCACATATTTTTGTGTTTCTGTTGGGTTTATCGCCAAAAATAATAACTTTATTAGTTCTGACACTTATTTCCTGATAATTATTTCCTATTTTAGAGGATCCGAACACAAATCTTCCAAACATTCCATAAAACAATTCAGTTGTCAATTCTTGTGCCAAAAGAAATCCTTTCCTTTCCTGTCTTTGCTCTTTATCCAAATATCTTCCACATTTTGGAAAAGTAAGGGATTGAGGCCAAGAAGTGTTGAGAATGTCATCAATGAGTTGTAGTGTATATCGAGTCAAATCGTGATAAAAATATGAGTCAACTTTATTGGTGTTATCGATATCATTGAGAGTTGTATTCAAGTCATAGTCATGTAATCGAGTCTTAAGCGGTTGTGAAAACATTACTTCGATTCGTTTACAAGTTTTGCACATAAGTTTACCCTTACTCTATAAATTAAGATTAGGTTAGATCTTATTTATAATATTTTATTCCATACTTTTGTAATTAAATGCCATTTATTTGTTTTATCAAACATTTCATTTTGGTTGGCCTTCAAAACAGATTTATATTATAATTAAGAAATAATTGAATCATTTCTTACGGCTTCGATCACTTTATTCAATGTCTCAATCGTTCCGAAAATGAAATAGTTTTGTAGTTTTGCTTTCTTTATATCATCAAACAATTTAACGTAATATTCAATAGTCGTTCCTTCGAGGGGTCGTATTTTATATCGAGCCCTTGTGTTCACCAAAAGTGACTTAACTTTGTGTTCAATTTCTGATTCATTTATTATATAAATAATTAATAAATTTTAATCAATTTCTTATGAAAACTATTCTTACGAAAAGAATTGTCGTAATAAACAGCAACTGTAGAGTAGTTGAAGTGTTGAACCATATCTTTAACCATTTGAGGCATAGTATCACCAGGTTGATTTACGTGAATTAGATACTCTCTTTCAATGTCGTCCAGATTTCTCCAATTAAGTATTCCCGAACCCAATTGATAAGTAGTACTAATCGTTGGAATTCCCATTTCTCGAACTAAATTCTTGACTTTAGGTGAGGTTTGAGACAATTCTGTCACATCGATGACATACGTCGGATCCCTTTTTGAACGAAATATTTGCTCACAAATAGTATTGGATGAGTCTTCCTCTCCGATCAACACTTCGTTAACATTTATTTGATTTTCATTTTGAGATTTAAAGCCATTAAATGCCTGTCGGATGGCATTTATCGCCACTTTATTATTGCGGTCAACGGTTAACACTTTATAATCAAAAAATTGTGTTATATTTTGTTAAATATAATGAAATCCTTTATTTAGTCGATAGAAAATATTATAGCTTTTTATATATTATTTAGAAGTGAATAAAAATCAAATAAAATTTGTACCAAAATTTATTCATAAAATAATAAATAAATTTGAATTACTAATTGACTAAAGTTGCAAGAACAAACTTTTATTTCATTAAATTAATATTTCATAATATAATATTCATAATATATAGTTAAAAGAGGAAAATTGAAAATTCACCTATTTAACTTTTCCAGTAACTGTTAATGGGAGTTGATATATTTAATCATTATTTTGTTTATTAATAATATATTTTATTGAAAATGTGCTCAAATCAAAGAAGTCCTAACAATCATTTTCTCAGAATCGATGCCTATATTTTTATTTAAACTTTGGTTTTGATTTTAATTATGACAATGAGTTAGACTTATACTTTAATTGGGTATTTTATATAGTCTAGCAAATCAAGTAATAGATATCTTAAAAATATAATTAGAATTTAATGATATTCTTATGAACTCTAATATGAGCTTAAAATTAATGACATTTCTATATAGGCTTTTATATTCTCATTAAGAAAGACTCTTTTGTGTGAAAGATTTGTGCATTTCTTAAAAATCTATTTAATTAATTATAATAATGGAAATGATTGAGTCCTTACCAACATTTAAATCTTTTGTAGTGACGACTCGAGATATTAAGAAAAGTATTAAAACTGTGAGAAATCCTTTGATATTATTTTCCATTTTATAAAAGTTTTTAAAAGAATTTATAAGAATTTCATTTTAAAGATTCAAATAATTTTCTTTTCTTTAGTTGTCATCAAATAATTAATTTTCGAATCGATTGAAGTATTTTAATGGAGTGACGATAATAAGTGACTGTCATTTGATTCGACTCTTTTCTTAAGATAATTGCAAATATTTTTATAGATTTTCTGAAAGCTGTCATTAATTCAAGATTTTAATGGTCTCTACGGTAACTGTTTTTATGTTTGTTTGCAGTGAAAATTCTTATCATTAGAATAGGTGTCGAACCGTTTCATCAAAAACAACATTCATTCAAATCAATAATGTAATGTTACCTTGGTCTTACTTAGCAAACGGAACGGACTGTTCCATGATAACAAAAGCTTAGTAATGTTATATTAGTAATATTAATGACATAAACAATATAAATAATATATATAATATTGATCATTTTGTTCTGGAATAGTTTTTTCATTAAAAATAATTTCGTTGAATACATTTTTCTTATAATTAGATAAATAATTAAATTTTATTTCAATAAAAGAACTCATATTAAACATATTAAACAAGTTTTAAATTTGCAAAAAATTTTGTATAATTACATATAATCTGAATATACCCTCAATAAATTAAATGATCTAAACTTGCTTTTCATTAAAATATTAATGGTTTTGATAATTTTCAAAGTAATTTTACAAGATTGTAGTATTGCACTCTAACAGACAATCCAAATATAAATCTGTTCATTTACTATATTATATATTATGTATTCTATATATTGAAGGCCAAACACAATATTAATTATCTTTAAATTAATAATTACTCATATTTTTAATTAGAAGTCAAATAAAAAAGTCATAAATTATGAAAAAAAATGAAATGAATTAAAAGAAATTTAAGTGAAAACTTTTTTATTAAAGTTAATCAAAAAAATATTTCTAAATAACAATAATTTAAAGTTTTTAAGAATAATTCTTAACGATTGAATAAAAGTTTTAAATTGTGATAACTTATATAAGTTAGGCTTATATTGAATATATTAGAGAATAACAATTTGTGAGCAAAATATTATAATTTAATAAAATATAATTTCTGTTGATTTGTAATAAGTTTTAGTTAGAAGTGAATCATTGCATTCATTGTATCATTGATTTGATTGAATTGATTGCATTTAAAAGTTATTTTTGAAATTAGATTTAGTGATTGGATCATAACTGTAATAATTGTAATTATCTTTATTGTTATAAACTGTTTGATTGGTCTCTTTGTTGGCGAAGACTGTGGGCGCTCTCTTAGTATTATTATTGTTGTTATTAGCGAATTGTGTATTAAAATGACGGGCTCTGTTAGGATCGCCCCAACCCGCAGGAAGGTTTCGCGTGTCTTCCTTTTTGATGTTCGGGTAATTAAACTGTAATTTTGTCGGATTCCTTGCAGTGGTGGCAACCAAGTTATTAGTTGTATTGATCCAGGAACTATAAAGTGAACCTTGGTTGACTTTCTGGTAGAATAGTTTCAATTTCTCCCATTTTCCCATTTGTTTGTTAGTCGCAAATTGTATGGCACCGGCACTGAATTTTAAGGACTTATTGCTTCTGAACACTTCACTAAATAATGTAAATAATCCCATAAGTAATCCAATGCCCAGAATGAAAAAGCAGCCAATCATATGAGCCATTCCTATTTTCTTGACATCTCCCGCACGAACTGAAAACAAATAAAATATAATTTTATTCAAAATTAATTCAATAAATAGTGACCGATGAGAGGGGATAAACAGTCGTTGCCCTTAACGTCAAATTTGTTATTCCACTGTAAAACAAGACCTGTTTTAGCCATTCGTCCGATTCTGTCAGAAATGCAATGATTTAAAGTGAATACAAACAAAATTTATAGACAATTGAATACTAACTCGTAATCTATTTTCCCTTTAAATCCCTTTTTTTTCTCTTTACTTATCATAAAAGAGACAGAACTGATGAAAACGGGTTCCTTTGCGATCATCATTTGACATATTTTTTCGTTAGTAACAGGATCAATTGTATTAAAGTAGTCCTGAGTTATCAAATATTTAATCTCTGAATCACTGGCCAAAAATGCCAGTTCTCTCTCTTTAACTTTTCCAAAAATATAATCTTGTTCACCTGGCTTCTTTCTGTCAAAATAATCCATATCAGCTTGTAATTCCTTGAGAGGACCAAATTCTGCCCCTTTAACTAACTCTTCGACAGCCCCTCCCTTATCAGTTCCCCAACGCATTGAACTTCTATAAGAGAGTAAGTCTTCCAAATCATTAATCGGATGAATTATTTTAGGAAAAGTGAGTAAAGCCACTAAATTTCCCGAATAAGTGGTAACCGTCACAATAACGAAGAGCCACCAAAATGTCACCAGAATTCTACCCGAAATGGCGAGCGGTAAATGATCGCCTCCCTGTTGTACCATTGCTCCAAAACAGTACCAAGCACAATTTGACAATTTAAATAATCCCTTTTTCTCTCTCAATTCATAGTAGTCGTAGTATTTACTCGAGCGATGAACTATCCATAAAAGGGGACCCATAAATACAACCGTCACTAAAATACAAACCCAGGCCTACAATTCAAATAAATTTGCAGTTAAGCACAATTATATGTTCTAGATGCTCAAGTAAATATTATAATTCTTCTTAAAAGTTCAATTAATGATAAAAAAGTATGGCCCATAGAGTAACCATCTTTCATATATTATAAATTATAAACTAAATGACATTTATTTTTTAATTATCCTTACTAGTATAGTTTTTTAATAATAAAAAATTTTCAACTTATGGGTAACTCTTTGAGTGACTTCTGAATAATAATTTCTGCTGAGCTATGAATGAAGTGACAAAACATTATGAAAGAATTAAAAGACTCACATCCCATGTAAATGGGGTTAGAAATAGATATTTGTGATCTTCACTGGTCTTTTGTATCATCATGCACATCGCTTCGTAATCAAAAGGAAAAGTAAAATAAAAATCGTCGGTTCTGTCCTTGGTCATCCAATAGCCATTGGCTGCGATTTCTATTTCACCTGCCTTGAGTTTGCCTATCATTCCTTCCCATTTGCCTTCTTTTGTCTTAAATCCTAAAGTTATACTCGTATTGTCGGTAACAAAAATTGGCGTAAAATTCATTTTTGCGGCCAAAACCTTAATCATGTGAAAAGTGGTTCCATTGATTTCCAATTCATTTGTCTGACTATTCCAAGTGATGTTTACGAGCGGTAATTGCTTTCAATGAAATCGTTGACATTAGTGTCAGTTTGAGAACATTTGTTCATTACTCACATTAACGATACCGACTGTTAAGTTTTTATTCTTGAGATTTCCATCCTCATGAGTTTTTATCTTATTATCGAATACAAAACCCTTAAATGGAGACCAACTGCCAGTATTTTCAATGAGAACAGTGTATTTTGCGTTCGGTTCTACTTCATTGAAATCATCTTCACTTTCATTTTCAGATCCGATTCTGTGCTTATAAATAGTAAGAAATACATAGCGATCACAATTTCCACAGATTTCAGTCAAATGATTTTCTGTTCCCAAATCCAACTAAAAGTAAATTTTTAAAATTATTTTGAATAAAAAATTTTTTTCGAATTGAAGTCAAAAATGTTTTTGAAAAAATTACTTTCATTTCAGCGATGACTCTATTCTTTGTCTGTGCCTTCACTTGTTTAGTATCATTGAAATCATAAAAAGGCAATTCTATAACTTTTTTGATAGCAGTGGCGAGACTTTCAAAGGCCAGTTTCAATTGACAGCCCTCTCTTAAATAACCGCATTCACTATAAACAGAAACCTCTCGTCTGGCGATCAAAAGATCGGTTGTACTAATGATTGGACTAATTTTAGCCCAAAATTTAGAATCATTTGGTGTGGTCTCTACCAAGATGACGATCCACTTTCTTTCCCCCTCTAAAAGTGATTTTTGATTAGCGGCTGACAGTAATTCTTCAATCATTTTAGTTCCGCCGATAACAACGAAGTTCTTCATCGATTTATCGCTTTCTATTGTACTCAACATTTCACTTATATTTAAACCATTTTTCAAATATAGAGACAATTTCTCTGATTTATATCTGGACTCATAATCATTAATTGCAAGTTTATAAGTGGTAACTGTTGTCGGCACAACTCCTGAACCCGAGACCTCTTTAACTCCTTTTATCAAATTCTCCAAATTCTTGATGTCTATAATTAGACGATATTTGTTTAGTTTTGTAATTAATCAAAAATAATGTATAACTGACCTAATCTGTGATCGTGAATAAGAGTAATGTGATCCCATTGGCTCAACAGATCGTATCTCATGTCAACCATCATCGGTATTATGTCATTCACTGAATTCATTACTATATTTGCAAATTATATGAATTATTACTATTTATTCCATACATTCATTGTTTGATTAATTATTTAATATAAAATGAAATAATTAGATGATTGCAACGATTCTAATCTGTTGACACTTTACTTTATCTCGAAATTCTATTATAAAATTTGCTCGAATATAAAATTTATGTTAAATTATTTAATAATTTAATAGTAATTGAAATCATTTAAAGCAAATCATTTTAAAATTTTAGTTTTCAATTCATTTCAAACAAAATTAATAAAATTTATAATTAGTTTCTATTGTTTTAATTACAAGTATTTATTAATTATAAAATAACTAAATATTAAATCAATTATTTAGAATTACCTGGAAATCCAATTCCCTGATCCGGTGGCGGTCTTATACACGTATTTTCAATTATAGACAGCAATAAAGTCGAGGGACAGTTTTCGCGCAAAAGTGAGTACAGAACTCGAGTTTTGGAACATTTGAGAGCACTTATAATAACCATTAATTGTTGGCCTCAAAAAAAGAATCAGATTATCATAACTTAATTAATGAATCCTTTAATTTAATTAAGAAAATATATTATCAGAAAATATTATTCATTGGTTTAAGAAAATAAGTGTCACTTTTATAATATATTAAATCATTATTTCTTCAAAATTTTTATTTGTTTTTAATTTTAATCTAAAGTTGTCTTAAAATGACTTATGGTTTATGAATTATATCTTTAATTCATTAAATAATCAAATTATAATAAACTATAAAAGATATTCATTTGAAAGCTTACAAACTGAGGGGTCGTTTTCCACATCATTTTCAAAGTCTACGAAATCAGATATAATATGTGTTTCAATCGTCACGTTATCCATCAGTTCTTTCTTAAAATCTTTCAAAAGTCGAAAAATGGTTTCATTATTGATAGCCTTTACGATATCGAAGTCATAGTCCAGAAGTAAACCTTAAGACATTCAAAATTATGTCATATTCTATACAAAAGGAAATTTACCTAATCTTAAAACTTGAGGCACAGCTTTCAGTGTACTTAAGTGTCCAAAAAGGACCAAAAGTAACGAAATCTTTAAATTCATTATCGGAACTAAATTTATGACATTTTCTAAATTATAGTAAAACTCTCTTTTATGTCGAGATATAGATCTCACCCTTGAAAATAAGAATATAAACTCAATGTTTGCAAGAATACAACATTTGTTTTGACACTCTTTTAGAATATTCTTAACTATCAATAAATCAATAATAATGTGTAGAAGTGTTTTGTTCGTCACTTATTTATGTATAATTAATTGCAATTTAATGGTTTGTTTTGTTGCTATGCCTTCAGATTTTTACATATTTGACACTCAAATCATAAGATATACGACATCTCAATAAATGAAATCTTCTATAAATTAATCGACTTTTAATTAAAAATGTATTCAAACCAAAAGAATTGCGTTATTTTTAGGAAATTTTAATTAAAAATCAAAGATTTTTTTGTCTGAATTTATTAATATTTCATTTGAATGTTGATTACAATCGATTTATTTAATTATTTAAAATTTAATGCAATAGTTTTTGAGTTATCACTTATTTTTTCTAAAAATTATAAAATATTTGTAATTATTTAAAGAAAAAACGAACAAAACTTTAATTAATTGCATTGAAATAAAAATAAAAAATTAGAAAAGATTTTCGATAGCATTCGACCAAATCTTGTCTTCATTTGAAGCTTTGCTTAAGATTTGCTGACAGTGTTTGTCGACAAAACATCCGTCTATTGGAGTGAATATTCAAATAATTGTCGAATGAGTTTAAAAAAATCATTACCTGATGTACAACACGTCGATTCTAAAGCACAGACACCTTTTCCATTAGCGCATAGTTTGCCCTCATTAAGACAGGGATGAGGACTGTAATCTTCAGTACTACAAATCGATGAAAACCTATTTTTAAAGTGACACCCGATTGTAGGACCACAACATATATCGGGGCCAAAACAACGTCCCTCTCCCGAAGGGCCACAACGGGTACACTTCAAATATTTCATAAAATTATTCGTTTGATAATAAGATAATTAGAAATGAATACCTGTTTCCTGGGATCCCTATGACTGGGAGCCGAACGCTTACCTCCTGGAGGACAGTTAGTTATGAAACAGGCAGAGGTTAGGACTACTAAAACTGTTAAAACACTAAAAAACATAAGATTTTTAGTTGAAATCATTTCGAAGTATTTTATTAAAGAAAGTGTTGGGAAGAAAACGAAAGCAGAGAATACGTGAAAATAGAGAAAACAATGGTTTATATACTCAGAAAAGTTGTTAAATATTCACTGATGGAGTGATTCTATTCTCAGAGCTTTAAATGATTTGATTGATAGGAATGCGATCTTCGGTTTTGCTCTGAAAGGGATTATTTCACGAAATGAATAAAACAATTCCTCATATTTCCAACGCATATATCATAAGATCCGTAAAACTCTACTCATAAATATCTGTCCAAATGTGAGAAAAGGTCAGTTTAGACCTGAAAGGGCTCAAAATAGGCAAGAAATAGTAAATCTATGTCTATATCCCACACAAAACAATATTTATTAGACATCAAATAAAATACGAAAATATTTACATTAAAAACAGTGATTAAAGAAATAAATTAAATTAAAATAAATTACTTTCATTTAAACTGATTTTCATTAATAGAAAGATCTAAATAAGGTATTATCGAAGGATCGGATGAGACCTCTTGCAGTGAAACTCTTCTCTTAAACTCATTATTCAAATGTCTTTGTCTTAGAATAGATTTTTGATTCAAGTCTTTTCTATTTGGAGAGCTCTGAACCAATCCTACAGACATTCCATCGTTTATGTCGAGACTATTAAGACTGACTGTACTGTCAGAGAAAATCATCGATGATTCCAGTGTTTCTTGCATTATAGCAGCCTGTGCTGTTATATCTGTCAAACTCGATCGTGTGCTCGGACTCGGAGTATGTGGAGTACTCTTCGGATGAGCAGAAACTGCCGAAGGAATGTCTTCACTACTATTATGACGACTTGCGGGAAGACTTGTGTATTGACGAGAAAGAGCCCCAACTTTATTGTCTAATGTTTTTCTATGAGCATCGATGAGATCACAGGCCTGACCCAAAAGTACGATATTCACAACTAGTTTGAAACTCATCAAACTATTGACATAAATAATTAGTTAATTGCATTTCATTTTAATATACAGTTGGGACCCGATTTTGATCAACTGAAGGGCATTTTAAAAATCATTGACTAAAATTATGATTGACTTAAATCGAGTCTCCATAACATTATGACTTCCAGTCTATGAAAGTTTTAAAAGAACTTTGAAAATTATTTACCAAAACCGGGGTTTGACTATATGTGATTGTTGACTAAAGGTGGGTCCAGACTGTATATAGAATATAATAGAGAAAAAATTTTACCACAAATAAGAGAATAAAAGACAAATAATGCCATAAAAACAGTAGAGATTAAAGGATCCGCTGAATATACGGATGACTAGTACTCCGAGTGGGAGCGGAATAAAACCCATTCTTCTGGAAACCAAATCTGAATGATCTGAAAACGCCTATCGTTTTGAAAATCAAATAAATTAAAACAATTTTCAATAAATCAATTCATTTAAAGATTTAAATGAAGTTTTAAAAAATAATTTATAGTTTGAATCGAAAGACTTTGAGCTAAAGCTTTCAAATATTCTGTGATTTATAATTAATTGATTATATGCTTACACTCCTAAGTTTGCTCGAGGCTAAATCATAGGCTAGACTTATAGCGTACTGTTCGTAGACATCGAAAGATATTTCATTAAAACGAGTGACAAACGCGTGTTTAAACCAATCGACAAATATTTCAGCCATAAAAACGAGGAGACAGTCCGGGAATAATATCCAAAATTGTTTTTCACTCCAATTGTATTCTTTCATCGTTTGAATGATAACAACAATCAAAAGTATTATATAATGAAAGCGTTCCCTCACATCACTGCACGACATTTGAAATAAATTGTTTTTTTCAAATTTCTTGAATACCATTCCTTTCAGTTCTACAAACTATTGATTTTTATGATTAAAAACAAAAAAAGATTGGGTTTCGGTAAACATACGTTATTAGACATCATAACAGTGAGAAGTGCCTTATTTTTAGAATTAATGGCTACATTCAAAGTGGTGGCCTGAAGCAGCACAAGAAGGCTGTGCAAAACTGAAATCCAATTATTTTTAATCAAAATTTTATAATATTTGTGTCGACTTTCAAATAAATGACGGATTAGTTATTTGTTAAAACATTTTAAAGATTGATATTCATTGGTATTCATACCATTTGTATAAAAAAAGGCTTAACTTTTAAGACTTTTTCAGATATTTTCTGTTCATTTTCTTTATTTTCAATTAAAATATTTGATTAATGAGTTGAGTACTCACAAACATAAACGATTGCCATAAATAAGTGAGGAATGACACCGAGATGTTCTCTCTTTTTACCCCGGGGCTCATTAGCTGTCCAGAATAAGGCATCTAAGATATCCTGACCAAAAGAGGACAGTAGTTTGTCGGCCACCTTTCAATTTAATTGGAAAAATCATTTTTAAAACTTATTTACGAAAAAAAGTTTTGAATATAAAACAAATTAAAAGTGGGCTTCAAATTGAAGGTCAATGTTATAAATAGGAACGGGTGGGTGCGGTCAAAGGATAGTCATAAAATAAATTTGTGGTCAGACAACTTCCCCTTAAAATTTCTATTTTATTCGTTCCAATTCTTTTAAAACAATTTTAGGTCGAATACACTTAACATCTGATTCTAACAAAGAATTTAAATTAAATGTTCTCAAAATTTTAATAGTGTTTGTTAAAATGGGCAAGATCACTGATCACTGATATTCTTATTTGGATTATAAATATCTTTTCGGTCACAAAATCTTTTAATTTATTCGGTAATTGAGTTAATGTTTGTAAAAATGTATTGTATTTTCAATGAATGAAAACATGATTTTGTTTTGTGTGAAAACCTGCGGCTATTTCTCCAAAATCTGATTTAAAATTTCAAGTTTAGTAAATCGGAACAAATATTTTTTGACATCGATTTATGTTTTTTAATTGATATAAATTAGTGTTTCATCAAAAGGTGTGTTAAAACACCAAAACCCACATAAAATCCTGAAATGGAAACGGGATTTCAAATGCATATAATGAGGTTTCAATAGAATCGATAGTTTCTAAACTAATTAAAATATTTTGTTCACTGAATGGCAAATAATTAAAGAAAAAATAGTCTTCTTTTGGATTCATTAAAATAATGATTTGATAAAAGGATGAATACCTCTAACATATTGAAGAATATGTAGAGTTTGATCACAGATTGGCTTTTGATTATGTGGTATAACATTGAAGTGTCGACATAACTCATAAGGAATACTCCACTTATAACTATTACTCCTTTCATTAGATCACATATTTCTGAGGGCTGTAGTCCTTCCAAAGGCATTAAAGGAGTCGACATTTCTAATGAGTGGCCCGATATTAGACTATAAATCATTTAATTAAATATCAAATTAAGTTTAATTATTCATTTAAATACCAAAAGAATTTAGTGAACGATCTGTTGATTAAATGCCAAATCGAAAGACCGAAACGAATCGGAAGGAAAGTAAAGACAAATAGAAATGCGTCCACACATTGGAAAAAACCATAACATAAAAACTGATAAAAACTCAATTAATACTTATTTTGGATAAAATAAATTTCAAATCCGTTTAAAAAGAATCAATGAATTCATTTATTATAAAATGACTTAAAGCCAAAAATGATCCAAAAATGGAAAATATTTGACATAAAAATCAAATTTAAGTGAATAACAATTAATGACTTAATCTGATTAAACGGATCAATAAATCTATAATTATATTAAGTCTTAAAACATTTAAATAATTAAATGAAATAAAATAAAATAAAATAAAATACTTTTTCGAGTTGTAACGGAACTCTTAAAAATATGTAAAACTTTTCCCGTCTTTCAGTATATCTCTGTTCGTCATTTTCGAGGATATAATTCCTCCGGAGTTCACTTCTTAAGTAATCGAAAAGAGATGAGAACTCTGTAAATTAAGCAATTGAACATGGTTAATTCTTATTGATAAATCATTTAATATATCGATTACTGACTGAATGGCACTTCTTTTCCGTTGTTTTGATTCTTGAGTTTATTTTTAATAATTAAAGAATTTGTTTCTGAATTCAAATCATTATTTATTAATTTGTTTTCATTATTTAAATAAATGTTTTGGTTTTCAATTGATTTAACATTTTTGTCAAAACCTATAATATCGTTAACATTGAAATTATCCTTAATATCATTGTTGACAATAAAGTCTATGTTTTCTTTTTGTTCTTCAATATCATCGAAATGTGGAGAATTGAGTCCGAAGTCTGAATTATTGTCCATTTGTTGAACTCATTGAAAGTCGACGTAAACCAAAAGTTTGTTTTGAAAATCAGAAATAATGCCAACAATTAGTGCGCAAACATTTCCACGCATTCAATGCTTTCATTCAAACATTACGTTTTTGAACACAATTTAATGAAATTAAACTTTTGGTTTAAAAAACTCTTTTTAGGAACAAATTTGAATTTTGTATATTTTTAATCCATTTATTAAGTTATTAAAAATAAGTTGTAAACTCTTATGACTCCAGGAATCGGAAGAAGTAGTGGTTTATAACGTGTTTTATAATCTCTATAAAAGTCGATAAAATATCTAAAATAAGAGTAAAGAACTTAATTACTATTTATTGGTTTATATACTTATGTATAATAATTCAATTATTTTGATGATAAGATGAGTAAACAAGATTTATATCTATATTTGCCTAAATAACATAATTTAACAAAAGGCTTAAATACAATACATAATTGTATATCTAACTGAAGACTAGCAGGTGTTGCTCACAAATTTACAAATAACCAAGGTGCTTCTTCTTATTTATTTGGTACACAACAAATACAAATTTCGAAATATTTAGGCTAGTATATTTTGTTTTAAAAATGTAGACATAAATTCAAAGACAACTTTAATGTTAATTTACAAGTTATATAACATCATTGATCATTAAATGGGACACTTGTTCTTGTTCTTGTTCAAATGTATTTGACCAAGACCAATTCTTGAAAGCATGCATAGCATTCGAATTTTGTCGAAAAACTTGTCGACAGAATTTATAATATTTTTTAAAAATAATTGACACACTTTTAGTTATTTTTAAATTGTTTTATCGAACTATCTTTTAATGTAATGGGTATAATCTAGTATGATCTAGTCACTTTCAGTCACATTATAAATGAATCTTCGTTTTTATTAGAATCGGTATATAATTAAATGAAATATTTTTACTTAAAAAATATGATTGATTTGATGCCAATTTTGAAGGCAATAATCTTCTGAACCCTTTATTTTATTTTTGAAAGTTATATAAAATTTCATCCATCAAACTATGATTCCATCAAACTTTTAGTGGAATCGGGATTAGGAATAAACTCAACTCTTTGAGTGATAGCCGTTTCACTATAAAGTAGGTAATCATATATTGAGAAAAAACTTATATTTCTATTCAACTATACTATCAATTCCTAAATCTAAGAGAAGTCCGGTTTTTTACGTTTGTTTTATAATTGAAAAAAAAGATTATTTTATTTTATTCTGAATCCATAACTAAACAGAAGAGAGTAAAGCATTCATTATATTTTCTAATAACATTCAAATTATAAATATTTTATTATTACTTCTAGGTATAGGTTAATTAAAAAGTAAGTTAACCAAGTTATATTTGTTTGAGTAATAATATAGTTATACCTTGTTATATACCTTGTTATTTATTATTTAAGGATTCTATTTGTAATATAATACTAATATATTTAAAACTTAAATCTGTTATTTAATTCTTAAGAGTTTTATATCTTAAATGACGTAAACTTTTAGTTTTACGTTTGAATTCAATGCATATGAATTGAGAATTGGGTTTTGAAAAGAGATTTCAAAAGTATTTTAATTTTTTTGCGAAAGTCTTCGAAGTAATGTTTTGTTTGCGATAATAAATGGCAAACATATCATAACCTTAACTGTTATAATGATTTTTCAAACAATTGCTACAAAAGACACACCTTTTTTGTTATTTTATTTATTCAGAAATTTATCATTAAATAGGAAATACATCCGATTTTGAAAAGCTATGCCTTTATGTTGCGCTCATCGCTACCAATGCATTAAATTAACCCAAAAATCATTCGTCAATTTATTAGAATTGGTATTCATTTCGATTTTGTCTCAAATCATTTCAATGCTTTAAATTATTGATTATTGAAAACTAATTAATGGCAAGTCTTCCACCAAAAGATATTGTTATCAAATGGTCTAACGAACAGTTACTCCAATGGCTTCAAAAGGTATTCCACTTTAATTCAATTAATTTAATAAAATGTTCACAAAAGAAATGTATTTTATAATTGACGTAGGAGGATTTTCATGATTGCCTTCAAGCTTTCAAGATTAGGGCTATTACAGGCGCCAAGTTATTGGTGAGCACTTTTTTTAGTCCAAGGATATATTTCTTTTAATTGAAATTCTCAGATATTCTTTTAAATTTAAAAACTCTTTCCCTAAAGAAAATACAGTCATTACTGCGTCTAATGAATAATGCATTGAATGAAAAATTAATTCCAAAAAAAGAAAAAACGGAAATATATTTGAATTAAGAATAACTTATTTTAATGAATCCTCTTTTAATGAAACAAATTTAGAAAATTTGTTTAAATCTTTCAAATCTTAATACTAGTATTGACTGTATTGACGTTTTGAACTAAATTAACTAAATTTGTAGTTAAAGAGAGGGCATTCACTCAACTTTATATAAGTGTCAAAGAGTTTGATGTGACAACAAGTGTCTGATTGTTATTTCAGGAGCTGAGCGATGATCTCGTTATTACATTTTCGGAGTTGAAAATCTGGCGGAGAAGGTGAGGCCTCCAATGCTTTCATACATGTGTTAGACTGTACTCATTGATACGAAAGACGAACCTTTCTTTAGACATATTTGATTAGTTTCAGAGCAAAAAGTGGTTTATATATAACTCTATTTGAAATTCATTCAAAAGTTTTGTTTTTTTTATTGATTCGCTTCAAAGAATTGTTTCGAAAGATTTGATTTGAAAAATCTTCGCAAAAATGAATGAAAAGTTGAGTCCATTGAACTACAATTGAAATTATCGAAAAATCTCATAAAAATGAATAATTCTCACAACAAGTCATAATCCGTGCAATTAGGGTCGGGTTGTGGACTGAGTCGCACCACTCATGTAAATGACGATCGTTTAGCAAAATAACCTTATTTTTAATTTTGATGATAAAGAATCAGTTTTTCATATAATAATTATTATTTTATTCATTTCAAAACAGACAATACAATGGCTTAAGGCTTAAATCATTCAAACATTGAATCTCTAATGAAATTTCTTATAAAATTTATTCCTTTACTCAGTTTTATTGATAAAAAATTGTGTTAATTTTCGCAATATTTCCAACATTTCCTAAGCATATCAAAACTTGAATTGAATGATCAGGATAAATTTTATTTCATCAAAAATTCCTACAAATCTTTGAATATATCGGAAAACGAGTTATAAATTTGATTAAAATTATATAATTTTGTGATTATTTGTCAAAACTAGTCATTAAAATAGTAATCGATAAGTGTTGAGGAAGTTTTTATTCAATTGGTTGTAATTTTGAGCAGTACTACACTTTATGACACTATTAGTGGTTGGTATGTCTCTAAAATGACATAATTATAATTCAGAGCTATTTTCTATTCTTTACGTTCAAAGAGTTGTCCGACACAATAGTCATTAAGCAATTAGTTATAGACATAAGTAAGCATTAATTAGAGAGTTATGTCATGTTTTCATTTATGAAAATTAGTTGAGAGCTGTTCACTCTCTCGCCTTATGTGAGCGGAACACCAATTACTGTCCAAATGTTGATTTATTTGAGACAATGGTATGAGAAAATGGAGCACAAGAACTAAAACAACTAAAAGAACTCCAGAAAACCAGTAAAATAAGAGCGCTATCATTATATCGAACTTTTTTTCTTAAGAAATGTTTTGATGTCTGAGTGATCGACAAAATTCGAAGTTTGAGTGGAAGACCAGTCGCTGTTTGTGAGAGAAAAACAACGTTTGCCTTACATTTAGGTTACACTCCATTGCTTTGATTATACAATAACTTCGATAAAACATAAAATCTTTTGCGAACTGAAACTCTCCCGCAATCAAAATGAGTACATCTCTTAAGCCTAAGCAGTGATTGTTTAGAAAAAATTCTAAAATAAATTTTATTTCTTCTTAAATATTTTTGTGAAGTGAGTCCACCTCTGAATAGTACGCAAAACCATTGCAAACCACTTTTTCTTAGCCATTCAGGAGATGCCTGGCATGTAAAGAGGGTCATGCTTTCCCCTTACAGTGCAACGTAAGTCGCCTTTTCTGAGGCCGCACACACTTTGCCTCAAAGTTTAGTGTTTAGTTAGAGTTTGGTTGGAGTTATGCCAATCGGCCAAACATTGTATTTAATGAACTTTTACTACAAAAATAGTGTATTATTCAATACATGTGTCGCCAAAACACTATAAATAGTCAAACATTTATTGTTTTAATATTTTAGTGTAAAATCCACTCAGACTTTGTTTTGACTAAAATCGAGAAAACTTTTCCAAAGACCAAAAGAATTTGCTGAGCACTGGCTCTGTATTGGCTCAACATTTGCTCAGCCATAAAACAAAATGTGCTTCAATTGAAGTGAATTTGTCTCATATATCAGTCGTGCCTTTAGAGGTGTATTCGACGACTGGAGTACAATCTCTTGGTATCAGTTTATCTAAAAAATGTTTTATCGTCCGCATTGTTCTGCTATGAAATTGTTTCTCCAGATGTGATTTCTGTGAGGCGTAAGCCATTGATTGTGAGGTGTTTTGTTCACCTGTTCTTATATTTACACTTCTCTTAGAAACGCATTATTTTCTCATAAATTAATTCGAAAAACTTTTTTGAATTTGTTTTTGTTTAGAACTCATATCAGTGTTCAGTTGATTAAGTTATGACAATAAAGTGTTTGTCACTACTTTTGTCACTACTGTTCACTTGAGATCTTCACATCTTTTTAATTAATTTATTAAACAAAAGTTATTAAACTATAATATGTGGAGACGTGAATACAATTGATTTAATTTTTATATAATTGGTTGACATAAAGTCATAGAAGTGATAAAAAAGTGACGTAAACTTCACTTTAATGATAGAATTGTTTACTAAATATATTATTAGTCTAACTGTTAGTCAGCGATGGATAACAAAAGACTTTCGCTGTCGAGTCTTCACAACCAAATTGATTCACTCAGAAGTTCTGAGTGGCCGACAATGAAGAGATACTTCAGAAGGTATAACACATTCTCTTCAATTATTTAGAACTACTCTTTTGTGAAGTTTCCCCTAAATGTCGAGTCATTCCTCTTAACGGCAAAACTATTCATGAAATTAGAATTTCAAATATTTTTATTGTTATTTGCATTGGATTAACAAAATACCACTTTTTTAAGTTATTTTTAACAAATGATTTCCTTTTATTCATTTTTCTTCAATGATTTGCAATAATTTCTTAAATCTTTTTTAAGTCAAACATTAGTTTTATTATATATTTTTTAATACTTTAAAAGGATTTCGGACTCAAATTTCTTTCTATAAATTCTTTTTTTAAAAAATGTTTTGTAAACTCAGAACTGAAACTTGAAGTGAATAAGTGGTGAACTTTTGATATCTATATCATAAACTCTTATGAACTAAAGTCTAGTTGTGATGATTGACTGGTCGGGACAACTGGTCTGCTCTATTCCTACTCTATTTAAACTCCATTACATTTACATTTCCATTAATACATTTATATGTTTACAACTCTGGACTGATTTTTGTCTCTTAAAACTTATGGTTTACAACACGAATGCTTTACTTTACATATAATGTCAGCAAACGATTCAATACTATTTCACTCAACTAATGAGAGAAATGATCTGTTTTTTCCACCAAACCTTATATGTAGACTTAATAACAGGTTCCTTTTTATTCAATTCCCGTCCTATAAAAACCTCAAAACTCCCGAAAAATTAAATAATAGTTTATAAGAGTTAATGCATTTTAACTTCCAATCCGTTGAAGTAATTAATTTTTTTAGTTAATTCAGTTCACAAAATATAATAACTTATTAATTATAGTCAACTGTCGAAGAGATTTTAGTTTTTATTTAGGATTTGCTTAGAAAAACATTTCTGAATTATTCCGGATATCATTCTTTTTCCACGAAATGATTCGTTTCCGTCAGTTTTTTGGTGTTAACCAATAATTTATTTTCGATTACCAAACATTGAAAGGAGTCTTTTCTGAAAACTCACTGAAATTCTTTGTTATTAACTGACTATGAATTGCATAGACTTTGAATTTATCTATAATTTATTCAAATCTAAAAACAGATACGAAGTTCTTTTGCAGGATTTCAGTTAAAGAGATGCAAATCTCTTGTTTTTGAGAGCAATCATATTATCAATTATTTAAAAAATTTATATGAAATCCATTGAAGGCTACAAATTGTGAAACGAATTAAAAGAAAGTCGTCGACCCCTTTATAATAAAGCCGTGAATTAATAGATTCGTAACGACTAATGAGTACCACTTTTTAATAATAAAAGCGCGCATTAATTCAGTATATTTAAGGTCCTATTGTTTTGCAGACAAATAGTTAAATGCATTAATGAATGTAAGACTCAGGCGTGTAATGCAAAGAAATTAGTTGAAAACATCAAAGATCACAAGAATAAGTCCATTGAACGGACAGGTATTTAACTCTTATTCCTGATTACATCGATTATCATATCTAAAGAATCGCTAAAATTTTAGAGGACGACGAAGACGATGACGTCGGATGGGGTTCAGACTTTGATGATGACGACGACTCAGATGAAGAGTTACCGCAAACTCACGAAATGACACTCAAAGAAAGCCATTCCGACTATAATCTCGAACAGATATGTGAAGATCTGATTTATGATCCTATATTTGAAGATATGACTAATGGCTCGTATCGAGTAAATGATGAAAATGAACTCCAAAACAGTGATGTCTGTGGAAACTCTTCACAATTTAAACAAATATTAGAATCAAAGGTTTTGGAGGGTTTGACTCATCGAACGATTAGCGAAAACTCAATTTTGGCCAAAACAGACAACGAATATAAACTTCCGTTATATCAGAGCTGTGCAAATGGTTTAGATCTTCCGCCTAAACCAAAGCCTAATCCCCGAGCATTACCTAAACCGCCCTCAACTAAACCGGAAGTGCCTAAAAACAAGCCTCAAATGTAAGCATTAATTCTCCAAAATTTACACAAAAATTATTAATTGTTTTGATAGCATTCCTCGTAAACCAAACATAAACTATACATCAAAACCCGTAATTAATTCACAATCAAAGAGACCGCCTTCAGAACCCCCTCCACCTCCTCTTCCAAAGTCACCCCCACCCAACTCGCCATCAATCAATTCAACTGATTTGGACGCAGTTTTTAGCGAAATTCATAGCTTTTTAAC
This sequence comes from Galumna obvia, assembly GCA_034695785.1. Lineage (NCBI taxonomy): Eukaryota > Metazoa > Arthropoda > Arachnida > Sarcoptiformes > Galumnidae > Galumna > Galumna obvia. The sequence goes on from JAQFZM010000029.1 coordinate 69,102, forward strand.
GGATCCAATGATTAAGGATTCAGAATCTTTTGAATCAGAAATTCTTGCAGAAGAAGAATATTTGGCGCCAAACGCACCCATACTTATGGACAGGAAGAGAAAGAATTCCTCGTCAACAATATCGTCACAGAGCACAGGTTATAGTCAAAGAGATGGTGAATCTCCGATTGGAAACTCGAGGCCATTATGTTTTACAGCCATAAGTCAATCCTCAGTCAATGGATTTGATTGTGATTATCAGCCATTCATTGAAATCAAACCAAAAGAAGAATTAAACGAAAATTCTGATGAAAACTATGAAGTGGTAAATGAAAACCAAGTGAATAATATACTAAATATGAGTCAAAGACCTCCTTTGCCTCGAGTGAAAGAGTCACCCCTTCCTATCTCTAAAACTAAACGAATTGCAGACGTTTTCCCAAATTCCCTGAATTGGAGTAAAAATCCAACGAAAGACAAGAAAAATAGAGACAAAATTGAGAACATTTGTGACAACAACTCAGAGGACAACACTTCACAATCTATTATATCCGATACCATTAATAACAACACATTTGGTAAATATCAATACTTTTATCAAATTATTTGATTATTTGTTTTCAACCAATTTATCGGTTGACTAAACAAAACATTAAACATATTTTTCCGGTAAATAAATGATTGGAGTAATTGACAAAAATGTCATAACCATTATGTGATCACTTTTTCCTTTTAATTAAACTACAGTTAATTCATTGTTTTTTAACTAAACTTTGAATATATGACTTTCACTGGTGTTTGTGCCGTCTCTGCCGTCACTAAACTGGTCTCATCTCTTCTCTTATTGCTTTGCGTCGACCCCTTTAATAGACTCCAATTATATGCTAATTAAAATGTGATGGCTATGATGTGATGCCATACAATGGCATACATTATCAATATATATGTTATCTCAAATTAATCAAATTTAAACTCAATTTAAAATTAGAAAATTGATTCAGTGCTTAACTTTTAGTTTTTTTAATAAATTAAATTTAAATTATATTAAAGTTCGTGTTTTACGAGTTTAGGAATTTCCACGTTTTCTCATTGAAACTTAAATGATTCATTTGACAAAATTAAAAATGCCAAGGGCATATTTTCCACCAATTATCAGATCCCGGTTTAAATTGAGAACATTTATCATTTTTTGGTTTTTTTTGTATTTCAATTTTACAAAAATCATTTTCATTTTTTCTATACAATAGTTAAGATCCCCTAAAAAGTTAGATATAAATGGAATATAGAACTACAGAACTGGTATATTGAAGTACTGCTCGCAAAAGGATTTGTTTTGTTTGATGACAACAATTGTCTCTCAGTTTAAAGGAATTTTAAGAGTTATTTGTAATAAGAATTTTATAAAATTGCTATAAATTGAGAGATGAATAGAATAGAATTGAATTGAATTACTTCTACATAAATATTGATTTATTTTTCTCTTCTCGAATGAAAAAATATAAAAGAAAAACATATTTTTAAAATTATATTTAAAACATAAATATTGCAAAAATATCTTCTTTTAGGAATCAAACCCTAAGTATAGAAATGTTTGTCAAGAAATGTGTCTTTAAAAAAGTTAAATAAAAGGTAATATTAAAGTCATTAATGAGTTATTTTAAGATTAGTGGCCATAAGTTTCTGTTTACGTACACTAATTAAAAATTCTGCTAAAATCGTGATAAACAATGTATGAGTTGTGGTCATTGCCCTCCTTTGCTCTCAACTAAATCCTAGAGCGTTGATGAAGTCAACTATCCCTTAAAAGAGATTGTTTTTTATTTGTAATTATTATTATATTTATATTTCGAAATATAATTTTCAGTTTTAATCGATTGAATGAAGTTTTATATTAATTTTATTTTAGTTATAATAAATTTTTTTGTTTGAATCAAATAATTACTCATTAAAAACATTAAAACCTAAATCTATTTCATTAATTTTCGATCGCAAAAAGAGGTCATTATTTTTCATTCTATTAGAATCCCATCAAAAGTATTTCAGATTAAAGTTTAATTGGGTTCTGAGAAATTTACCTTTCACACTATTACCTAATTTTATTTATCCAAGAAACCTTAATGAGAAATAAGGTTCAGTTTTATGGTGTCATAATTTTATCGTAATTCTGTTAACTTTATTTTCAAAAATTTAAATCACTTCCAAAACAAACATATTTTCATAAATCATTAGACATTGGATTTTAATGATATAATTGTTGAAACCATTTACCATATAATTATCACTAATCGATTGATTTACTTTTGTCTCAATTTATAAAAATTTTAAACTTTACTTTACTTTAGCTAAAGTTTAGACTATAATTTAAAGTAATTTGTTTTTTAGTTTTTATTCAGTTATATTAAGTTTTTATTAGAAACAATAAAAGTAATATAAATAGTATAAACTTGGCAAGATTGACACATTACACGTTTACTCTAGCAATCAATTTATATAAATAATAGAGAATTAATTATTATTATCGTTCGTATAATTCTTTTATTGAATGAGTGATAAATTTGTTGGACTCAAACATTTGATTAATCGACAAATTAATTATATTTAGGTTTTTGTGAAAACTATCGTTTAGTAGTATATGAAATGCCTTCTCTTCTCATTCTATTCAATAGAATCGGCTTTAGTTCAAACGATCAATAAATGAGAGAATTATAACCGAATATATCATGTGATGAAAAAAATTATACAAAATATCAAATTAAAATTTTTCTTTATTTTAATACTATTTTAGTAACAATTTATTATATTTCTTCATCGCTTAGACATAAGACATGTGTTCTTCTCATGTCTTTCTCTTTGAAGAAAAACTTAATTATATATTCAAAAAATGAATTATTCATTAAAAATGAAAATTTAGGGTAAAATTACGAAATTATCTTTAGTTTAACTTTAAATTTCTTTTAAAATAATTAGTTATGCAAACAAAGAATATATTGGCACAGATTTAATGTTTTCCAATTTTTGACCATGTTGCTACTAGGATATAAGTTCAAATTAATTAAAAGGAAAAGTTTATATTAATTTATATAAGTCAGAGCTTTGCTTTGGTTTTGTTTCGCTCGAAATTTCTATTAAATCTCTGTTTTTCTCAATTATTTATAAAATATTTTCAAAATTCTTTAATATTCATAAAATCGATTGTTTTATGTGTCAGTACTTCTCATTAATGAATAAAAATTGTATATTTCTTATAGAATAAGAGCCCATATTTTACTTTCATTTAGTTTCATTCATATTTATAAAGCATTTTATAAATAATTTTTTAATAGATTTCACTCTAAATAATGAGAATATAAATTATAATTGTTTTAAAACGAGTTTAATTAAATTATTAAAATAATAGCAAAACGAGCGTTGATTTTATTAATTAAATCATTAAACTATTTAATAATTTCTCAAAATTGACTCCAAGTAAAAAAGTCTTTCCATTTAATGAGTATTTATAATGAATTTAATAAAAAGTTAATTATTTGGCCGTTTATTTCGTTAATATTTATAAGACTATAAATATTTACTTTCAAAATATGCTTTAATAATAAGTGTTTTGCCGTCAATCAAATGCAATGAATTACTAAATACCTTAACTTAAATAATTACTGCATTCCAAACCCATTCCAAACCCATTTCAAACCCATTCAAAACTCATTTCAACCCCATTGAAAGTCTTTAGAACTTTTCATTAACAGTTTATTTCAATGATTTTATAAATATGTCATTAAAAGAAGGCTTTAAATCCTAAATATTTTATGAATTCTTTTATAAGTAAGAACTCAAAAGTCTAAGATTTAAAAATGTTTCCGATAAAACTTCTTAAAATGTATTCAAAATTTCAATTCTCTATTGTATGTAATTCTTTTGTATATTTTGAAAATAGAATAACCAAGAATATGGAAAAGTTAACTTTCACTTTTGCTTCAAAATTTAAGTAAAGCTCTAATTAACTACTTTTAAAGTATTAAATTTTGAAAATTATTATTAAATAAATTATAAATTCTTTAATTAAATTCAATTTATTAATACATTCTTAATGTTTTTATTTTAAAATAAATGAGTTATTATTTTCGAATTTAATATCGATTTTAAACATTTTATCACAATTTGATTACAAACCATTAAAAAGTGAATAAATTAGAATATATTCTTATTTAATTATAGGGATAACAGCCCGTCCTCTGCCACCACTACCACCTCTGCCTTCACCGCCATTATCTCAATCTCACAATTTTGGGGGAATTTCTGAATCTCTTAGAAATTTCGAGTGGTTTCATATAGTCGAGAGAGAGGACGCGGAGGCCCTTCTCATGACTCAGGATGAAGATGGGGCGTACCTAGTTCGTGAAAGTAAAAGAGCCGGAAAATGCAATCCATATACTTTGACCATTTTCCACAATGGAAGAGTCTTTCATCTTAATATTCGCAAAAGACCGGATGGTTTGTATGCCCTTGGCAAAGAGAAATCCAGAGAAAAGGTATGTCTAAATAATAAGTTCAAACCTATTATTTTTTTTCATTCGTTTAGTTTTAAATTTTTTTTAATACTTTTGTTGAGATATTATTTTCTTTCAGTAAAAGATATTTCGACTTAAAGTAAATATCGTTTCTTATTTACTGAACCTTTAATTTAATTGAGGATTAACTCAACACTCAATTTTTAAAACAACAAAATAAAAGAAAAAGAATTTCTTAAAATATAAAAAATAATAGATATCTATCTTTAAATATTCTGAAAGATTTTAAGTAAATATTTATGAAATACTTTATTAAATGATCTAATATTTGACAGACTTTCAAAACAGTGGCCGATTTGGTTTCCTATCACACAATAGAACCAATACTTTTAACGACAAGAGGTATGACTTATAATTGTTTTCAATTAATATTAATATAATTTATTTTCAGGAACTCCCGCCGGAAAGACCCGTCTCATTACAACTCCTTATTCTTCGTAAAAATTGTTTTTTGTATTTTTGGCAAAATTATGGAAAACTAGTCATAAGATTTGTTTTAGTTGTTATCAAAATCTGATTAATATTTTTTTAAATTATAACAAATAAATATTGATTTTAAAAGCATTCATTAAATAAACTTTAATTTATCTCTACTCAAGAATTTCCTAAATATTGATATTAAGGTTTTCAGTGTTTTTTCTTTCATTTCATAAAAGGAGTGAAAGAAAATGAGAAAAAATCAATTTATGTTATTATTAAATGTGATTTCATATTCAGTGTAAACATTATTACCTATTTATGGCTCATTAGGAAGTAATGGATGTCATCACAATTACCACTAAAGTCTTAATTTAAGCGATGGATTTCGATAATTATGGTAATTATGGAAATATGGAAACTTATGGAAATTATAGAAATAAATTCGAATAAATATATGAATATTATTACAAAAAAATGATTTCATTAAAATTATAACAAAACGATTAAAATATTTAAAATATTTTCTAATATATTCGTGATTTCAGACAAACTATTAGTCAAATAATTTGTTTATTTGATGGTTGAGCTAAGATTTTAAAGTTATTCAATGTTTAAGTTATACATATTTTATGTAATAGAGTACAGCATATAATTTATTTATTAATTAATATTTCATAACTTTTTCTGACAAAATTTTGGGATAAAAATAATCGGTTCCATAATATGAGTACAGATCTCACGAAATGTCATTCCCTGAATGTAATCACTATTTATTTATTATTTCAAAGGATATATAATTATTTAATATTTTTATTACTAAAAAATACTAACTTTTAAAGCTCATCACATGCTTGAGATAACCTAGATGTCTAATTTTATTGAGAATTTTTTCATTCCAAGTTAATTTTATAGAATTTAAGTAATTTATCTTACTTCAATTTAATTTGATTGATTACTAGTCATATTTAACAATTGTTAAATAGTCTTGGTATTTATCAATTTTATTTTTACATTTTGCTTAATATATCTTTTAATAAAAGAGTTGTCTAAACAAAAGAATATATTCTTTGAAAGATATAATAATCTTATTTTAAGGACAGACATGAATTTCAAAGAAATATTACTTAAAATCTAAACCTTTATTACAATTATTTTGTTTATAAAACCATTCAAATATTTGAAACATTTTAATAACTCTTGGATTCTATATATTATTAATTTTCAATTATAAATAGAAATTCAAATTAAAGATAAGGAAAAAAGTTGCTAGTCTATTAAATTCTGAACTCCGTATTCAATTTTATTGTCTCCTTGGTTATTTATAGTTATCGCTTGACTATATATGTTGTCATTTCATGTTAGAGAGTATTATAAATGGATTTGACTCTAATTTTTAAATATTTTCAAATTTAATTTTATTAAAAGTTTTTAGAGTTTTATAATATTATAACTAAAAATTGAATTTTGAGTCAAATTTTTCTTAAATATAATTCTAATATAAGTTAGAAAAGTATTGAATATTCTGTGCGATTATTGAATAAATTGAAACTGTTTTGAGTCGAATTCTTTTTTTTAAAGCGCGACTCGAATTGTGAGCTGAGGGTTGCTTTCAGTTGTGTTCAGTTATGTTTATCAGTTTCACTGTCGGTGAACAGAATATAAGGTTTAGCGCACTTTCATTCTATCCATTGATTGCATCTCTTTTATAGAGAACTAACATCTCTTCTAAATTGTCAGTCATTTGTTGACCAAAAAAGTCTTATTATTAAAAGGATGGATGTGTTACCGTTCAAAGGGAAGGCCTGCTGGCAGATCAATGATACTATGACTGACCACAATATTAATAGTTTTAAAACTGAAGTTTATGTGAAGGCATCGATTATTATGTTTATTACAATCGCTGTCATATCTCTCAACGTTTTAATGATTGTCGTTCTTCACAGTAAAAACTATTCCAGATATTTAAGAGATTTACCCCGAATACTAATGACATCGCTATCATTGACTGATTTAGCGGTGGGCACTTTAGTCACTCCAATTAGTTTTATATCAATTATTAACAATTGTTGGCAGTGGAGTCAAACCGTTTGTGCCATCGAAGCCCTTCTCATATCAGCCCTATTTCATGAGTCGACACTTTCTTTGCTCTGTATTGCAATCGACAGATATATTTGTATCGTTCATCCACTTCGGTATCACTCACTTATGACCAAAAAGGTTAGAATATTTTAAAGATTATTACCATTTGATCACATCTTAAGTCTACAAAAGTATTGAATAAATTGCGTTTTAGTATAATCTAATAATAAAATGTATGAATACTTTTCAATTTCCAAATGAAGTATTAGTTTTCAATATTTAGAGGATATTTACAATTTGTTATTTACTTATTTCTTTTGAAGACATTTTATTTTTAAAAATATTTTTATCGTTTAAAACATTATCCTTAATATAATTATAACATTATATGAAGAAATGCTCACAATTTTAATAAAATGTTTGAATTATTGCTTTTAAAAATAAATTTCAAATATATATTATTTATAACAAAAGTTGGAATCATTTTCTGATTTATAAGCGATAAGAATAAGAATTTAGAGTTAAACTATTGAAGGCTAACTTCTTATGAATAACTGACATAAAAAACTATTCAGAAATTATTTTCATAGAATTCATAGAATCTTGACTTTAATCACAACACAATACCATTGGTTACCATTCGATTAAAGTTTATCAAAATTTACTAAATATTTGTCTTTCTTTTGAATTTTTTATACTTTATTTCACTAAAAGTTTTAAAATATTTATTTATTTTACAAATAAAAGCATAAATATTATAATTAAATTTAACTTTAAATTAAGTTTTAAAATAAAGTTTCAACATCGTCTCTCTCTCTCTCTCTCTCTCTCTCTCTCTCTCTCTCTCTCTCTCTCTCTCTC
>JAQFZM010000030.1:0-75855 GCA_034695785.1 Galumna obvia
GAGAGAGAGAGAGAGAGAGAGAGAGAGAGAGAGAGAGAGAGAGAGAGAGAGAGAGAGAGAGTCACTAAGAAAGTGATAGTCAAAAAGCTCATTCATATATTGAATTAATTTCGAGTAAATAAATTTCTTATAGAATTTGAAGCCCACATTCAAACTATTTTCGACAAAAAGTTTTTTCTCTCCGAGTATTTAAAATTCCAATTCATCCAAATATTTATTCTTCACTTCAGAATCACTGAAAATTTGGTATAATATATGACTCTTTAATTAGAAAATCGCATGTCATGAGCGCCCGATTTTTCACTCAGTGTTCTCCTCTTCTATACATTTAATGATGATTTTATCATTAATATTAATGATTTCAATGGTGTCCAAAGAGGGTAGAGTAAAACCCCCTCGAATTTTAAGTGGAAGACCCCTAACATTTGCCGAATGGAAATGCTTTTGTGCAAAACGTTTGCATAACTTTTGGTATATTTTGTTGATAGCAATGAATTTCGACAATTAGAGACTAAACCTTCAAATGTTAGCATTTTTTTGTTTTGAGGTCCTTTTGATTCTCATTTACTTAAATAGAAATTTCTCATAAAATATAAACTCAAAGTAAATGTTAGACTTTTTTCTTTGAGATCATTATTACAATTATTTATTCAAATTTGAATTTAATTGAATAAATTTATGCAATGATTGTATAGTATTTGAAGGAAATCTTCATTTGATGGCGTAATTATATTTGTCTTAATTTATAATTAGAAATATATGACTCAATTGCATAAATTTAGTAATTTTTTATGAAATCTGAGTCTAATTCTGTTTCTTTGTGTCAAAAGGTGTCGTTTCTACTAATTTTGTATTCAATTAAATGTTAAAAATAGAAAATAAAATCCTTTTTTTTATTTTCCTATTTTTATATAAACTGTAATTTATTAGCGATAAAATGATTGATATTTTCAAACCTTCTTTTGAATTAATCCTAAAAAATTAATGTCGACAAATGATTTCCTATTTAATTAAAATTAGATTTAAGTTAAATATATAAAAGTATATCAGACGAGAAAAATGTTTCGGAATACAAATGGTTTTCTAAAATGAGTCCTAAATGTTTTAAAATCGTTGTTTAGTCTCTCATTCTTTCTTTTATTTCATTTTCTCAGTCCTTCTCTTTGAGAACAAAAATTAATTAGAAATTGATTTCATTTTATTTGTGCCATTTCTGTGTCTTTACTAAACGTTAAGTTGAGTACAGGTTTGAGACAATGTTAGCATTTGTGCGATATTTGATGTGAATTTAATAGAAGTAATGCATGACATGATTGATATCGAGTTCATATATTGGGATCAAATAATAATATTTTTTTCTAATTTTTCTAAAAAGTTTATTGAATTAATTCATTTAAGAATAAATGAATCTTTCATGAGAGACAGTAAAATGTCCCAGAATAAAATTCATTCTAGTAATGAATATTCATCGAGAAATTCATAAAAAAAAGACTAAATTTACTTTTCATTCTGTGCTTCAGATCAATGAATAAATGGCTAAAACATTAAAATACATTAAAGAATAATTTCTGCAGAAAATAAATAAAAGTATATAAAAATCTTTTGGGCTTTTATTTGAACGATAAGACTCTTAATGATTGAATTGCATGACAAGTGAGGAAAAGACCGCACAAATTTGTGTTCAAAATTGTGTAAATTCAAAAAAATTACATAAAAAAGATAATAAAAATGTGTACAACCAATAAAGACAGATAAGAGATGTTATCTCTAAAACATTGTGTACTTAATTATCAGTTTTTTAAAGCTAATAATTTGTAACCAATGGTTGCGGAAATGCACAGAATATTATTAAAAAAAAGTTTAATTTCAAACATATAATAATTGAATGAAATCCACATTTCATTCATTTCTAAAGAAAAGAAAAACTTTTAATACTTTATCTAAACTTCAAATTAAAAAATGTCTTTAATTTTAATTTAAGAGAAAAAAATGTTTTATTGTTATATTTGAGGCCATAATTAAAGTCAAATTTTTGTTAAATAACAGAATATTCAAAGTTTTATTCAAACGAATTGATAAAAAAAAGTATTTTATTCTTTTCTGTTATGAATTTTTGGTTTAAATCTAATCTCTTTGTGTTTCCATCGTTTGCAAGCATTAAAAAACACTCCGCCCTTAGGCTCATATAATTCACTTGTGATTTCACTTTAATAGACAATTCATGCAATATATGGAAATTTTTGTGAATAAATTCTCTATTTTCTAATCTATTATAAGTCAGGATTTTATTTTTAAGCAAAAATTACTCTTTTTGGTCATATTTAAGACTAATTTACTTTTATTTTATTCATAAATAATAATAATTTCTTATATTAATTCGCTTTTGGGTTCACTACTATTCAAAAAATTTATTTTTTCAAATATACTTTAAATAAATGTAATAATTATTAATTATGTAATTTCATCGTTGAATCGCGTGTTTATTTAAATTAAACGATATATTATCTAAATATATTTACTAGGACATTTCATTTTAAGGGAAAATGACCTTTCAAAGATATGGCTCTATCAACATTTGTTAACTGAAGTTTAAACACAATTTTTCATAATTAAAGGCTAAACTAATTTTGAATCATTAGAATTAATAGATTATATTTCCAATATAAATGGTAATCAAGGTAACTTATATCAAGTGATTCTAATTGAAAATTTTAATATGAAAACAATAAGATATTTAATAATAAAATAATTATTATCTTTGAAATAATCCAAATTATTTATTAAAATCGAAATTTCCTTTTTTGTGATTTAAAGGTTCACATATTTTACAGAACTATATTTTTTCAAAAATCAGCCAAAACTCTGTTTTACAGAAATTGAAAACTGAAATCTAAACTGAAATTGTAAGGACTATAACGACTATTATTTCACAAAATGTTTTCTTTAGAATAAATGAGTAAAAGTCAATGACAACAGAAAAACAAAATTTGTATTTAATACTTATCGGACATATTTAATAACTTATTGGACTTATTTGTGTCGTTCCCTCTTCTCGTGGTTTTATAATCTCCACTAATAATAATTTATAGCGAAAACTTATAAACTATAAATTATAACTAATAAATTCAATCCTTAATCATAAATTTAATATTTTAGCTTTTACGGTATCTAGGTAGAAAAAGTATAAAATAACAAAAAGGCTTTAAGGATTTCTTTGGTTTTTGCTAGGTTAAACAAAAATATATTGAATTCTATCATTTGAAATTAAAGGTTTTATAATAAAAAATTTATATTATTTTCATTTGGGTTTTACTCAATAAAACAAAATTATTTTCATTTGTGGTTATAATAAATAATTAAAGTTTTAACCGAAAATACTTATCCAATAAATTTATATTAAAATTCTATCAATTTTTAATGAAATGCCAGTGAAAGTGAATTTTCTCTTCTACTTAAACCATACTTGCTACAATATTGCTTAGTAGATATATTGTTTTTTCATTGTTTGAACAAAATCACCTAGATAAATATAAAACTCCTGTATCTCAGTCCTAATCAATACCAAATGTTTCCAATGGTTTTATTTTTTTTCCGTTTGTATTGTGATTACGTATTATTGGTTCGTCTGTAGATATAAAAATTGTGTATATTTACAAAAGACATGATATATAGATGTAGCTTGTTTACTTTATTATTTATGTAGATCTGATTGAATTTTGTAAACCAATGCATAACCAGTACTTCCATTTCTCCGAAGAATTTCAATTTTATTATCAAAAGAAAGTAAATGAATAAAAGCATAAATAATAGAAAATATTATTTTTAAAAACAAATAGTTTAACAAAAAAAAATTAATATTTAGAGTGAAATCAAAGGTTATCATTGATTGGAATTCATTGGAAATATATATGAGAAGAGAATCTGTGTCTTTGTCTGTCATTTTGATAAACAGAAAATACATAGACTTCAGTGCATTCGTATTATTAGATTATCTTTTGAATCGACAAAACTTATGTAATAGTATTCGGGCTCTAAATCTGTAAACAAATAGAGCTATAATATTATGAGATACTGTTTTCTCTTTATGGTAGGGAAGAACCCCAAAACTCCCCACTAAAGGAAAAGGAAGTTATAGGGAGAAAGAGGATCGAGGAAAACACAATCGAATTCTCTTCTAATATTTCTCTAATTTTAATGTTTGGGTTAAAGTCAAGTGGAAAAGGGGTTCCAAATCCCATATCTTTTATATTACTCGACATTGAAAACTGAGAGCACATCCATATTCTGAACACACATTAATCCCTGGCGAACATTTTTCAGCTTAAAGAGCACTCTCTTCCTCTCCATTCCTAGAGTTGTGACTCAAGTGTTGAACGCATTTGGAAAACCATTTTCTATCCATCCGTTTAATGAATTGAATGAATCAATGATTTTATTTTTATTTTATTTTCATTTTATTTCAATAACTTTTTCATTAGAGTTAATACTTTTTTACTTTAATACTAATACTTAATAGTTTTCTTTTCAAAACTTTTTTTTAATGATTTATATTTATTTAAACTTTTCTTAAAAAAAGTTTCAAATTTTATTTGTTAAGGGATTCATCAAAAACTGATCCATTTATTCATTATTTAAATAATTTAAAATTCTTATAACTCATTAATATATTTTTTCATACATTTAATCACTCTTTTAATGAAACTTTAATCAAAAAAATGGAAAAATATAAATACTTTTACATAATTTAATAATAATTAAAAAGAAATGAAAGCAAAAATAAATTCACATAAAAGCGATTAAAAATTATTTATCGATAGAAGAATGGCTTAATTACAAAATCAATAGTTTTTCAATCATTTAATGAGTGGAACAATGATTACAGTAAACGAGATTTTTTGATTTAAAAAACGGGTCATTAGATTTTGTTGATTGTGTAAAATGTAGCATGCAACATTATATCGAACACTTTATAAGACGAATAAACTTGATTGGTATTATTATTGATTTTATATTAGATTTTTATTAACTTTTAATTTGAGGTGACTTTTAAATATTTTTGTTATTTCCCTTAAAGAGAAATACCTGTATTTGCTGAACACCATATCAGTGCTTATCATACAATAAGTTTTGGTCAAAACAGACATTAAATTTCATTTGTGTTTATGATTTAGTCAGTGGTTATTCCCAACTCTATGTCATTAGATTTTTGTCGTTTCAATGTTTCTCTGTATGAGAGTTATGCTGTGCTGGTATTGCATTGAATGAATGGCCAAATTCTTTGCAATATTTCATATACGATATGTTTCCAGTAAATCATTGCATTGACTGTCATCACATCGGAGGAAGAGCTCACAAATACATAGCAAAGGCTTTTATTTTGAAGGACCTAATCTCAGTTCAGCGATCAGTTATTTCATGTCTGTCTGTTTGTGCCATCATTTGCTCTCCTCTTCTCTAATTCTGCTCTCATTTTGTTTCATATTTTTTCTCTTCTGCTCTGATTTGCTGTTAATGTATTTGACGGCTCTTTTCCTATCGTATAAAATATGGCATAAAATATATATTAGAAGTGTATTAATTAAAATCCTTTTCATAATTTTTATGGCATTCATTAAAATCCGTTTATTTTGAAACTCTATTTTTCGACGGAATAAATATATAATGAATTAAATTTTTAAAAACAAATTAAACGATACATTCAAATGAATCTCTAATAGAAACTTCATTTTTGACTTTCTTATGATTAATTAGCCACAACATAAATTACCATGATCATCATCATCATTTTCAAACTTGATTTACTCATTTGCTCAGCTCTTTTATCAAAAATAAATTGAAATCATTTCTTATTTGTTGTTATGTTGTTATTATCCATAATATTACCCATTCATTAGATATTCATAAATAAGTTCACGATTTTCTTATTAAACCATAAAAGAAAAGTTATCCATCAACACAACAACACAACTAAACATCAAAAAAAAGTATAACAACAAAAGAAAAGTTTGATAAACTTTCAAAGTTGAGATTTTAATTAATTCTTATTTCTTTAATTGAATTCTCTTTTAATTAACAATAATTTATGTTTTTCTGTTTAGTTGTATTTCTGTTCAATTTTACTTTAAATTTTAAAGTTTAAAATATATCAAGATCATTTTTATTATTAAATATAATAATATAATAAAACAAATTTCTTTTAATAATTTAGACTAAAGAATTAAATCTGAAAAACCATTTTCTATCCTAGCATCTTTAGCAAATTTTTTTCATGGTACAATTTTATAGATCATTTTTCAGAAATGTCTCTTATTTATCATAACATTGTATATTAATTGTCAGCAATTTATTGTATTTAATTTATTTTCTTCATAAATATGAGTTATTTCTAATTAGTCTTATATTTAATAACTAAATTGTTTGTGATTTTTGCATAAAATAAAATTTCAGTTCTTTTTAATTGTATTTATTAGATAATAATTGCCTTAAATACCGGATAGACTTCACTATAAAATATAATTACTTATAAAAAAAATAATATCCAAAAATATTGTATTCAAATTTTTTGGACCCATCGGTGTAGGGTTGGTCTGAATCCGACCCGATTTCATCCTCTTATTTAGATTAAAAAGAATTTGTTTTTCAAACAAAAAAAGATTTAAACTTAAGTTATAATACTTTTGCTCGAAATGATTGAAATTTTTTTTTTGTGAAAAATTGAAATAATTTATTGAATTCCTGTTACAGTGTTTGGCCATCTCTGCAATAAATTTATGAAATGTTTGTTATGGGAAATGTCACAAACACTGACATTTTCAAAGTATACAAAATATTAAACTTTATTTGAGTTTTAAAATTTAATACAAGAAAATAACCAAGTTGTTATATTTTTGAACCCATTCAAAATTATTTTAGGATATATGAACAAAAATTAACCAAGGTATAAAGCTTTACTTAATTATATTTAATAGAATTGGCATTAAATCTATTAGTATTTTCTAATTTAGGAAATGTTTTCAAATAAGTGTTTGTTTAAACTCGTGGTCGTCTCAAAAGTTTTTATTATAAAACTAAAAACGCATTTTTCAAATGAATAGAAAAATAATTCAATTATTTCTAATTCATTTGAGACAAAACAGTATTTCAACCGATATTTTTGTTTTCAAATATTGTCCTTTTCATCAAAAACAGTCCGAAAAAGTCATAAATAGTATTTTTAGTCTTTTTTTGGAGAAAATGGAGAAAAATATAATGCATTTCGAGAAGAAAATCAAAATTGACTTCAAGTGCTTATAATAATATTTTGTTTCTTTACTTCTCTTAAGTTAAGTTTATTTCTAATAATCCTCAAAACTATAAGAACTTTTTAAGATAACCTTTTATTCTTTGCTTTTCATTGAATCAAAAGGAAAAATCTCTTATATTTGAATTGTTTTTAAACTCTTAAAATAACGGAAAAGTAGACAAAAATTGATTTTTATTTGTGAGACAATCCAATCGATCATTCGTTTGAATATATTCTTCTTATTCTATAAGCATTGCATCTGAAGACACAAACTTTGTCACATAAAACACAATTCTCTTAAAATTCTCTCTCTCTCTCTCTCTCTCTCTCTCTCTCTCTCTCTCTCTCTCTCTCTCTCTCTCTCTCTCTCTCGCAAAGAAAAATCACATCATTTGATAAATTGCATTAAACCTCGTTTTGAATGTCAATTGAATCACTCAAAAGGAAAGAAAAAGAGATAAATGTAATTATCATTAATTTATTGAAGTCAAGCAAAGTCTCATAAAATGAAAACTTTTATTATTGTTAGATCTGTTCCAATCAATTCATTCCATAAATTAATTAATCAAAATACTAACAAAACCTATTTGTCTCCACTTATATTAACAAATGGTATATAATTTAAAATCTGTTTATTTATTTGAATTTCTGAGAAGATTTCAAATGAAATCTTTTCTCAGAAAAGGAATGTTTTATATAATTATAAAAATATATTTATTGTTCGATAAACTCATAAATTAGTCCACTTTAAGGTTCACTTATTTAATGTATGGATTGATTTCTGGAAAATCTTATAGAAAATAGTTTTCACGTCTCTCTCAAAAAGAAGTAAATGTTTAAGACTTGAATTCGCAGAAATAGAAAATTATCGGCGATTGTAATGATAGGAGAATTGCATGTTTAGAATGTTATGCTTTTGAATAGTGAACAAAATTTGCATTGATTCAAATCTGAGTCATTTTTAAAATAAGATTCTTTATATACGACCGAAGGAAATGTTGAATACAATTATGGTATTCAATAAAATGATCGGTAATTGAAAGATAAGCGAATAGAAAGTTATGCAAAACGTTTTTGTTTATCGTTGAGTTAAACCAAAATTTTCGTGATTCCAGTTTCGCATTCACTTCGTATTTACTTATATTTTGATCATTTACTCAAAGCTTTGATTTATACGATAGAAATGGTTATGACTTCGAAATACCAAAGACTTATCAGTACTCGGAATCGAATTTCTGTGACTTTTCTTCTCTGATTCGACTTTCAATACAGTTCTGCACAAAACTAAAACGTCAGTTGTTTTGTTTATAGTTCTCTCTCTCTCTCTCTCTCTCTCTCTCTCTCTCTCTCTCTCTCCTTCTTTTTCTAAGTGTGATATGATTGAACAGATGTGATTTGTGCTGACTCTACTCTATATGAAAACAGACTTAGAATCGAAAGAATAGAAGTGAAACAAATCAAGAGAGCGAATAAGTCAGTGAGTGAGAGAGAAAGAGAGAGAATCTTGTACATTCTTGTAAGAATGTATGTACGGGCAAAGGGAGAGAATAGCAAACAATGTTTGGTTTTGTTTTAATTTTCATATGGAGTTCGTATTCTATGCTTTTGAGTGATTCGATGCCATTGAGAGTAGCGGGTATTGAGTCACGGAAACGTGAGTCAAGGACTGCCATACTCTGATTGCTATGATTTTAATAATAGGACCCGTTATGCATCGCTTATGCCGTAAGACATACGGCGGACTAAACACACCGACGCCCTATTGTTCCCAATTGGCCTCACATTTGACGCACACTATCTTTAAGTCACTCTCAATGACTGACTATTTTGTTATTTTTATCTCTTCTGGTTTTGTGTTGTTGTGTGTGTTATGCCGTCATAAGACTGTTCTTATGGTACACACAAAGACTGTGTTCAGCGATGCACTCAATGCTTGTGCTCTCATATTGTACTCAAAACTTTAGGTTTTTTGGTTTTCATCTTTCGATAAAATGGATCACTTGTGCCAAAAGCACAGGTCTTCTATTCTATAAAATTCGCGATAACTTTGGATACAATTTACTGGAATTAAGAATTCATACAAAGATTCAAAAAAATTTATTCAATATTTAGTTTAAAACCTATTTTTCATTTAAACACTTATTCTTCGCTTCACAAAATTTATGTTTATTTCAAGTTTTAAATTAAGACAAAATATATTTGAAATTAGTTTACTTTTTAAGAATTATAAGCCTTTAATAAGTTTTAAAAGCATTTCTAAGACTTTTCCCTAATTTAAAAAATAGAGAATTTTTTTCCATTTATTTTCTTCTTTGAAAATGATTTGTTGACACTTAATCTTATTATGTATTTATGGCTAAACATAGTTTCAATCTTCAGAACTCAATTGAAAATTGTATTTAAAAGGAAATTACGATTCACTTCACAATTGACTTCTGAAATGTTTTCGCTTTCAGTTGAGTTTAAGTGAAAGAAAAAATGAAATAACTTTTAAAAAGAGTGAAATTTAAGGATTTTGAGATTCAGTTTAAGTGATATTTTCTCGAAGAAACTTCAATTTAAGGATAGGGAGAGGGAGTGGACTGAAGGGGGCATTACTTCAATTGATAGACAACTACATGGAAACTGAGACTAACAATAGAGGGAAAGCAGTGAACAAATTGACAGAACGTCTCAGACATAAGTGTGTCTATTCTTTGGGGATATATTTATAAAAAGACAGAATGAATAAAAAATGAGAAAAGAGTTGAAAAAATTTACAGTTTTTTGGTTTTGTTTGGATCTATTCGACACTCAAATCATATTAAATATAAATATTTTGTTTTAAAAACCATTTCTTATTTACTGATCGTTTATAACAAATTCTTAAAGTATTAGTCCTTAAAATAGTCTTAAAAATAGTTTTGCTTTCCTTTCACTTTGTTTTCTATCAATAAAATGCTATTTTGAACAAAAGGCCAACTCATGGATACATTCAATTAAATATGATTTAAATGAGTCTAAAAATCTAAATAATTTCGATTATTTAAAGAATTACTCAAATTAATGGGTGTTATAGCCATCAAAACTTATAAGTAAAATCTCTTTCGCCCTTTTATACAAAAGAGTTATATTATCAAGAACGTTTCTTTATAGCATCTATCAATTTTATTTCTCTTAAAATATTTTAGTGGAAAATTAGAACAAAAAGTCTTTTAAAAGATGAGAATATAATTAATTATAGTTTGAAAAGAAGTTTTCAACTTTAAGATAGTTTTGTCAGAAAAAAACAAAAATAAGTTTAACTGATTATCTCTTATTTAAAATAAAATAAAAAGTTGTCAGACGTTTAGGAAATTCTCCAAAATCAGTCTTACAATCAAATTATTTATAAGACAATCAAGAAATGAAGAAATCTTTCTTTGAATTCAGTCATTTGTTTACTTGAAATATATTTAAATAAAAAAGTTTTAAATTGTGATTAATCTCTGAACTAATTTTCTATAATTATTGGTTTCAAACTTTTTTTAATTAAAATAATTTTCAAAATGAACTCAATTTTTTATAAATATTTTTTGTGTCTTCAAAAAGAATAATAGTTTTCGTTTTTTTTTCAATTCATTCTCTTTTTTTATATTTCATTCTTTTATATAACAAAAATTCAATTCAATTGTATCACAAATTTAATGCAATTATTGTTGAATTGATTTTGTTGTTGTTGTTATATAACTGCCTTCGCATAAACATAAGAGAGAGCCTCACCTCTAGAGAAATGCCAATCCTATTATTTATTAGAGGAGAGTTAATACCTGTGCTATCAGTCTCTCATTTTTCACGGATCGACTTTTCCATAATTGTATCATTGAATTCTGTTCGAGGCTTTAGAATATTTTTTCAATTCATAGCATAACATAAAACTTTATTTATTCAGATTTGATATTCCTATAAGTTATTCGACTCTTTATTATTCACTCGTAATAACACTAAAAGATATAAAAGATATTCAATAAAAGTATTTTTCTATTCGTTGTCACAAAACATAATAAATTCAATGAATATTATAATTAATTCTCAAATCTATCACTTTTTTCCATTATTTTAGATTAAAAATTTTAATCATTTTTATAGGACTACCTTTCTTTGACTCAGAGCTGTCGCTCATACCTTTCAAAGCTTTCAATTTAGTAATTATTTATCTGAAATTCATTTACAAATTCGTTAGCATTCGATCACGAATTGAAAAATGTATCAAAAATTTTGTCCAAATATTTAACCTTTTGTTTACATTTCAAGTACTGATTGTTATCTCATTAGTTATGCATTCCTTCTATAACTTTCCATTCATTAAATTTATTAAAAATATGTCAAATTTGATTCAAAATGAATGCAATAAATGACTTTTAAAAAGAAAAGCCTTTCAATTAAGTGAATACTTTTCGGTTTAAGTGATTTGATGCGGAAATTACTCTTAACAACAGTTTAGAGTTTAAATTCTATTATTAAAAGTGATATAAAAGTGATAATTATATTCTTAGATAAAATCGATTTTAAACTTCTAAAGGCATTCATATCACACTTATATATAATATTTAACCTTTATTTTGCGTGTTATTACTGGGTATTCTCTTTATGTTAATAATTAGAGATGTCCAAGGTATAATATGACAAATTTTTACAAATTATTTTTCCAAATATTTATTAACACTTCTTTGATTTTATTTGAATTTTGACGAATTTGTGTCAAAATTAATGAAAACAATCAAATTTTTATAGAAAATCTATTCAAATGATTAAAATGACCACAACTTTTATATGTTTTAATAAAATATTATTTTCTAAATAACTGATAATCAAATATTACTTCAAATTTGATCTAAACTTTTAACTAAAAAAAAAGTTCTTTGGCTTTGAAAATATTAAAAGGTTACTCTTGGACATACTTTGAAATAATAAAAGTCAAGGGCGGGAATGTTGTGTGAAAATGAATGAAAGTTATGAATATTAAACAAATCATTTGATTATATATAGAGAATAAGTTATATAAAATCATATACTTTAATGAAATATATTCGCCTCAAAATAACAATACGTCACTCTTTTTGTCTCTAAATTTTATTAAATTAAATTAAAACAATTTTAATTAGTATTCATTTGAAGAAAATTCTATGGTATTTTAAAACATAACTAAACTTGGTATAAAATAATTTGAAAATACAAAAATATATATAATTATATATATTTCTGAAAAAAGTATTCGAAATTGAATTTTATTAAATAAAATTCACCGAAAACTTCATACTTTAATTCATTCAATTATTAAGTTTTGAAAAACATTTTAAAATATATTTTTGATACTCATTTCAAACAGAATTTTTTGTTGGATTTTTACATAACTTCACTCAGAATTAGATTCAGATATATCTTGAAGTTAAGTAAAACCACAAACATTAGGAATATTTTGAGGCCTTAAGCAATAGTAGAGACTTATCGTTAGATTTTTTCATATTTAGATTGAAATAAAAACAGAATATAAAGTTGAATATAAAATGTTTGAATATATTGTATAAAATGAATATTTTATAAATTGAAAAGATGTTTAACGTTATACGACATATCAGTATTTACTCAGTTTTCTTTAAAATTCTATCTCTGAATGAATTGCTTTCAAAAACGAAATTTGATTCAAAATTTTCATTCCTATATTCAATGCTTTTCATCCGTTTTTGTGTTTACATTCCTATTCTTAGAATTTATTAAAAGATTTCTTTGGAAAAAATAATTTAAATTCTAGCGATTAATTATCTAGATTAAATATTTATATTAAATTCTAAAATATTCTTTGATCAGCGATGACCTAAACTTAAAGGATTGTCGAATGTCTTAAGGGTTATCTCTAAATAATGTCTTTAAAAAAGTCGTGTAACTTAAGGCACAACCTTTATATCGATATGACGTTTAGGAGTTTCACTTCTCTATTTACCTAGGATAATGTTTATAAATAAATAATTATTTTAATTAAATTAAACATAAATATCATTTGTCATAAAATCATTTTTAAAATCAAAAACATTTGGTTCAAACAATTTATTTGTTTTAAATAATCAAAATATACGGAAATATAACACTCAGTTATAAACAGTATTAAATTCAAATTAATTGTTGATCGGCTGAACGTATGTAAAGTAGAGTCGCTTTTGTTTATAATTAAGAATAAATATAAACAATTTCTATTCGACTCAAATTATAGTGTTATTTGAGTTTATTATAATTCAATTAAAATAACATTTATTTTTTAAGCAATGAATTGAAGCACATAATAGACATAAACTCTAAGTAGACATAAACATTTATCCAATGTACTAGATCATATATACATTGAACACATTAAGAGTAACCGCTTAGTAACAGTTATACAATACTTATATAAGTTTACAATCATTCAAAGCAATAAGAATTCAAATAACAATGACATCATTTATATTAAATAACTATTTTTACTGGATGCTATTACTTTCTAAAAGTCTCTTCGCTGAAAATCATTTGCCTGAAAAATATAAGATTTCATCCTAAAGTTTCATCCTAAATTTAACCTAACTTAACTTAACTTGACCAATATTATGAATTAACCATTTTATTTTATTTCGGGGAAGAGATTTTCGTTTGATCTTAACTAGGGATAGGAATATTTAAAATGCGCGCTTAAAATAATAGCAAGCAATAGGTCAGTACTTTTCATTATAAGTTTTAATAGTGTTTTGATCATGAAACAACGTTTAGCAAGGGTGAATCATTTTAGTACAACTAATTATTAAAGGGTTTATTTTTTTAATGAACAAGGTAGTGATATTTAGGAGTAGTAAAAAAAGTGCCATGAAAAGTGCCATGAATTCCTATAGCTAATCTTAACTAATTAACTATACATAACAAAATACACATAATATGGAGTTATCATAAATATCTTATTTCTTCTTGTCCATATTTTCAGACCAAGATGATTAACTGCTCTTTTTTGTCAAATTTCAATTTAAAATTAAGTTAAGAAATATTCGAAAATATAGAGTTTATACAAAATATGTATAAATTAGAGAAGAATATATGCCTGTCTTAAAGGCATATTTATAATGCAGTATATGTTATACATACATACCGTATATGTATATATGTATGTATATATGTGTTAAAGATTAGTTTTGTTGGTATGATTGTATCATTGATTTAAATTTTTGCAAATATAATAAAATTTATTGTTTTATCCGCAGTTTTCTAAAGTTTTATCGTTTTATTCTTTAAAAGAATGGCTTTATTTTTGAAAACTTATATTTAATAAAACTTTTGTTTCTAATTCTGTTTCGACTCTAAAATGCAATCTTTTATGTTTTGTTTCATTTCATTTCAAAGTTTTTAGTTTTACTCAATATTTAACTTCATTTACATTTAGCAGTTTAGAGGAGAGTATAATATTATGGAAGAATAAAACGCATTTTAGGCATAAATCAGTGCTGAGGAGAGAGAAAAAGTGCTTAAAGTCAGAGTCAGTCAATATGTGAGCTCAGAATCGGGAGAATAGAATGAATTTAGTGATGCATTGAATGCCATTAGTATTAACATTAGTCTAAGAGATGCTTACAGTTAAACTTCTATTGTAATGACAGTATAAGAGTAGCCAAGGGCTCATTCAACCAACTCTTAAATATAATTTGAATTTTAATGACAGCTTTTTAGTCCAAAACTTTACTAAAATAAATAGTTTAATGATTTTGTCGCCAAAATATGATTCAATTGAATTAATTGGCTTTCTTTGGCCTTGGTAACACTTGATTATTCCCTTGGAAGACATGAAACTCTAAATTATTTGGGCTCACATATGCAAAATGTGCTCAATTTTGTGACTTCACTTTTATATTGAGAATCTGTTTTCCATTCTATTCATTCTTTCATATTTTGTATATGAATTCTATATAGAATGGGAGTGAATTGGAGAGAATGATCTAGGCAGGTTTCAATATAATATTCATCTGGTTTTGTGATATCAGAAAATGCTTATTTTCATATTGAAATACATGAAAAGAGTAAAACTATATATTGAGCTACGCTTTAATGCACTAATGTTTTGCAGTGAAGCGACAATTTTTCACAATTTGTGTCCCAAACCCGTTAGCCCTCACTATTGTCAGTATATTTATTGAGTTATAAGTGGCAAAAGTCATGGCATTAATAATAATAAATGATAAGTCACTGATTTGTTAGCGAAGAGCAAAAATTTAAATCACTTTTAGAGATAATCATATCGTTTCATAAAATTCATGTATTGTCGGCACAAAAATATTTTTTGGATTGAATTCATTTTAGTAACGGAGGGGGAGAGACATCCAGACATCCATTGCATTGAGGAGGCATTCATTGCACTCATTCTTCAATGAATGGCATTTTTTTCTATTCGTGATATCCAACTCTTTTCTCTATTCCTATATAATTAATTCTGGGAATAATAGCTTTAATTATACACGTTTTGAATCTAGCATAATATAGTATAATCTAGTACAATACAGCACAATATCTTTTATAATTATTTCTTCTCCACTTTCTGTTAATTTTGTTAATTATACCCAAAAAATATTAAAAATAATAATTACTTCTGAAATCCGTTACTTTTATTGAAATCATTGGAAAATATTTAAATAAATTTTAATTCACTGACAGAAAAGCCTTTAATATTTGAGAAACAAATTCACATTTATTTATATATTAATGAATTCAAACAATATTTCAATGGTTTGCTCTAAAAATAGTAAATAAATTGCGTTTATTTATCAATACATAGATGTAGGACTGAATAAAGCAAATATATCTTAAGAACAATATTTATATGAACAAGCAAAAATATATCTATTATAATATCTAAGACTAAATGATAATTAAAATAGAGTATAACCTAGCTAACTTGACTCAAAAGTCGGGATTTGTCATAATTAGAGGCATAGAGTAAACTAGAACTGATTGAATGGTATAATACTTTTCAAACATTATTCTAATTGAGTGTATTTTTTGATTGTTGTGTTCACAGATTGAAGACGCGATGTTGATGTTTGACAAACAGACCAATCGACACAGAGGTAAGCGTCACAACAATTATTATTTCTCTTTTCTATACACTATATATATTCAGTGATGACTCGCATTGCGATCCCTAAACAGGGCTTTGATTTTTATTTTGTAGCCCTCATTATATTCAGTGCTGAACGTCAGCGAAATCAATATTTGATCCCTTTTGTGATCAATTGCTGAATAAAATGTTAGATATTTATACAAATATCAAATCCAATGAGAATCGGCTAATATTTGCTCGATTCAAATCAATTTATGTCCAGCTATTTTTTTAAACACTTTTTGTTTTAAAAATAATTTCTAAAAGTTTTGATTTTTTTGTCGAATGCGATGTTTTTTGTCTTAAATAAACTCTTCGAACAAAACTATACTAAAACTGGTTTTTATTTCCCCATTGAAAGAGTTATCAGAATAAGAGAATTGTTGAATAAATAATCTTCACTTTTGGTTATTTGTTTGCAGAACATTCTCTTCATTCTCTTTGCATTCAAATCTCTGTCCAAATATTGTATTAGATTTCCATTTCTATGAATTTTCAGACATTCTTTCGAATACTTTTTCACTAAAGTTTTTCTACATTTGTTTTACTTTTGCCTCTCTTTTAATCTTGACTTAAGACCAAACTTCTTATAACTGCTTAAACTTAAACAAAACCCGATTTAATAAAACTATTTAAGAGTTCTTTCACTACAAATCTGAATGATATTTGTTGTTGAAGGACAGTATCCAATAGAACAGAGAATGGAAAAAAATGAATCGACATCTTATTCAAGGATCAAAAACGAGGGCATATTTTTCTAATGCTCTCTCTATTAAATTTTGAGTCTATTCTCTACTGAAAGTTTTGTATTTACCCAAAGGCTATATGTCTTTGTAATATATGGTTGGGTAATAAAAATCTATAATATATTATATGTAGTAAAAAACACCATGCAACATTCATATATCCAAAGTTTGCTTAACAGAGAAGTCAATCTTATATTAGAGTAAAATTTAATAATTCTTTTATATTGTTTCGCATTTATTACTTATGACTCATTTCTTAATAACTTTTGTTGAAACCAAAATCGGAAACAAAAAAGTATTTACCAAAAGTTTACTTTAATTATGTCTTATTATTGAATTTGTTTGCATTCCTTAAGTAGAAGCGATGATTACCGTATATATGACTATATGTCTGGACTTCATTTTATTCAATAATAATTGTGTTTCTGTAACCAAACAGCGATAGAATCAGTTTCTGGAAAAAATTGCATTTTATTGGTTTTCCTTATCGGTTATATAATTCAATTTTGATGTCTGTCTCTCCATTATTTACTCAATGGTCTGATATGTGTCCAAATTGAAACCAAATGCAAATCCCGACAAATAATTATATTTCGACTAATAATAACTCACGAAATGAGTTTATTGTCAGTTGTTTTTTGATGGTTTCGTCCATAAATCTGATTCACAAAACAGTTTACAAATAAATCATTCGATAATTTTATCTAATTTTTAGATAATTTTTGTGCTCAACTTTTGCTAAGAATTTGGGTAATCTCTGGTCTCAAATTGAGTTGAAAAGCAGTACTAAAGCAAATCGGGTGTAGACTCTCTATTGTTGTTATGGTTACAGATTGTATTTAAATTCATATATAATACTTCCCAATAATGTCTAGAATTGTCTGATTGTCTAAAAATGTTCTCATTTGAGCGCCGCCACCAAATTCAATGAGACACTACTCTTAAGAATTGATTATATGGTGAGCCATCCTGACTATCATTCTTTATTTGATAGCACTCTAATAGTAAAGTTAGAATCCTTTGTATTACATAAAATTCAATCTTTTATTTATATACTGAAATACTGATCGCTCAGAGCATTCTTGTGGTCATATAAAGAGTGTTTTATTTTAAATAAATTCAAATAATTTACATTTTGTTTCGACATATTTTATTCTCTTCTCTTAATATATATAAAATTCATCACAAATTAATTCCTCAAAAAAATAGTTTTGATTCAAAAAACTCATTAATATATTGCAAAAAATGACAGATTTTTTATTAAGGGATTCAAAGCTATTAATTCTAAGCCAAGAGTTTTACTGAAATTTATGCTTAAATATTCAGAAAACCCTAAGCCATTAAAAATGGGGTAAATTGTTAAGAGATCGGCTCTAATAATGCTTTTTATATTCATAAATAAGAATTTATAATTTGAGTGAAAGAAAAATAATTGTCTTTAAATCCCTCACAAAATGATGAGTTATGTTATATAAAATTTAGTTTCTCTCTCTTACTCTTATTCTTACTCTCCTTCACTCATTTACTTTCCCCCTTTGCTTACAAGAATGTGTTAGGTGAAATAATTGTACTGAATTTAAATAGTTTGGCTAATCTATGAAAAGGGAAGATATATATAAAATTTAAAACAAATCGCGATTTGATAAACAACTTTTGAAAATCCCATAAAATGTGATAAATGTGTGGACCCTTTATTTTGATATTTACGTCGTTTTTCTCATTTAATGTTCAATATTTGATTTTTGCCTTAACTCTGAATTTTTGTTTGAAAATAAAAATATAATGAAAAATCTTCCTTTCATTCTCTCATTCGACTCTATTTTTCTTTTGGACTTTTATTTTATGTTAAGAAATAAATTCTCTCTATTTTTCTATTCAGTGACTCCTAAGCGATGATATATATTCTGATTCTGACTATTTGTAGTCCAATATATAATTCTTTAGTCAAATTCTTAAGTCATAGAATTCTTCTATACTTATAATCTATTCGCGAGCTTTTATTCATAACAGAGATGTCCATCGGTTGGACCACTCTTTTAGCCCACAATTTGTTAGCGGTGACCAAAACCTTTAAAATTGTTAATAGAAAGACATTAATGAAATCATATTTTAGGTAAATATATTAATATTTGTGGTCATCTCTGAGTTTTTGTTATAAATAATATTTGTGTGTTTAATACCATATGTGCAGCACTTTATTCGCCATAAATTTATTGTATAATTAATTTTCACTAAATTCTATTGGATTTATAGTTCGTGTCCGACATTTCATTAATAATTTTCTTTAATAATTTCGGATAATTTTTTCTTAGAATTTATTTTGTTATGAATTATTAAATACGGGCCTATTATTTATTTAGGAGATCCTAGATGATATTACTTTAACTAATAGATGCAATACTAAGAAATTACATAAACTTTTTTGCTTTTTCTTATTTTTGTTTGTTTTCTGTTATTTCTTTCATTCCTTTCTCTCTGTAATCAAATGATTCAACATTTCGTTTAGTACTCAGTTTTGTTTATATATGTTTTGGAAATTCAATCAAATACCAAATTCTTGAAAATCTTATCTTGGTATTAAAATAAAATCTATTAATAGTTTCTTTACTTAATTAAACGAATAAAAATTTCACTCTTTTTTTGAAATTTTTATTTATTTTTAAATATTTGACGAAAGATATAAATAATTCATTAATAAATCAAAAAATTCAATAATATTTGAATTTTATTTATTATAAAAAAAATTAGAGTTATTTGATTGAAGTGAAGACACATTTATTTTATTAAACAATAATTTTAGTCATTAATTTGCTTTTGACTAAAATAGTCATAAATATGAATATAATGGACGAAATAGTCATATAATCAGAGAATAGGGATAAGAATAATATCTGTTTTTACATATTGTGTTTTGTTTGGCTTTAATTTATAGCATTTGGGCTTTACTTATATTTTCAAATAAAAATATTATTTATTAACTTTAAGTTTTCTATTTTTTTTGTGAACACATTTATGCTTTTTAGTTGCCATTCATCACAAACATAAAACTATACCAATTATTCTTCATCTATTCTATTCTATTCCTCTCTCCCTCTCTTTCTCCCTTTCCTGACTCACTCTTTCTTCTAAAATCTTTTATATTAAACTATGTGTGAGTCAGGAGAGGGAGGGAGGGATGGAGAGAGAGAGAGAGAGAGAGAGAGAGAGAATGTGCAGAACTCCTGCTGTGAAAATTAATTTATGAATTTGTCATAAAATGTTTTATAAATCGGTATTTATTTTATCCGATTCTGTGTTCGTTTGCAAACAGATTTATAAACTATTTTTATGACATCCATTTCTATATAAATTTAAAATTAGGAACTTATAATTTTAATAAATATGCGATAAACAAACCTTGCTCAAATATATTGTCGATTCTGGAATTCCAAAGATTAAAAGTAAACAAATTTATGTATGACTTATAGTTTTTTATGTATTTCTGTTAAACCCTCGTAACGAAGGAATGGTATGAAAATATTTTCAATTATTCATAAGATTAGATAAATTGGTTGACTACGACTCAGGCAAGGATTTGATGGGCACTGATTTGTCCCCCGAGTCTTGTCATTGAAGATGTCTTCGTCTGATCTGACGTTTATTTTATTTATTTGTTGTATTCGTTTGTCGGACGAAAGCAATGGTTTGTTTGTAATTGATATGAAGCGATACATAAAATCAAATATAATAATAAATTATTGTAATAAAAGACTCATTTCTGTTGGTCTTAGCCTTAGAAGTCATGTGTCGGGTGTCATGACTTTAATTTATTTGCACCTTCACTGCCATCAATTTGAGTCACCCATTAATTCCTTGTCATCAACTCAGGGATAATATGCTTATTATTTATATGTTATGTTTAATATCAGAGACTCCTGATATGTCTCGTTATGCTGTGCTATTTGCACTCGAATGCATACGTCAGGTGCACATAATTTTTAATGTCACTCATCATTATATTCTTTGACTGTAGTCTCACAACTCTGTGGTTATGATCTGATGACTCGCGTGATGTTCACAAAGTCAGACATATTGTCCTAAATTAAAGCACAACAAATACACTGAGAGGTAGAGCTACCAGAATAGATTACAATATAGCCTAGCATATAAAGAATGGCATTAACCATTACCATGCTAATATGCTGAGGCTATGCACAGCATCTTTACTATATGTGAATGATATGCAATTTTCATGCGATATATGACGCAACTTATATTTGTTTCATCTTTAATACACTGACATCACATTCACGTCAAACCCTTTACTATTATCTCAAGAATTTTCCTGAATTTGTTTCAAAAAAAGTCAAACTATTGGTCTCTTTCTTTATGTCTACTTATAAGTTGTCACTAAAAATATGAGTATTTCAATATGTTTACAGTGTTTTGCCATTAATTATCATATGGAAAGCATCTGTTGTTCAATGTATTGCTCAATGGTTTCCCGGAAATGTCTTCGCGTCTAATTATTTTTCGTTGGCTCTAATTTCTCATTAATAATAGAGGGCTCACAAAAAAAGCTGTTATATATTAATTTCATATAACATGAACTAATAGTAATCACTATTTTATTTATAACGTCTGAGTCTTTAAATTTAATTTGTTTTAATAAAAATAGAAAAAGTTATCTTAATTTAAATTTGAAAATTAACATGCTAAAATGCTCAAAAACTTGACATTTAGTTGGGTTTTATATTCTTTATTTGTTTGAGGCATTTTATCTAGGGCATTTTTTATTAAATTTTGTTATTTATTCAAAATTCCATTTTTTACAAAAATATGTCCTTACTATTGTTCATTAGCCAGTGTATTGTTCATTACCCTGGTGTATTCTTTTAAAATTTAATTTAAAGTATGAGATTTAAGGTTTAATCAAATTTTTATATTTTCTTTAAATATTTATGAAAAAAAGTTGCATGTGCTTTTAATAAATGGCTATAAAATGTTATCAAGATTATCAACGGTTTATTTAATTATTTAAAAATTTAGAAAAAGCAAAATGACTCATATCTTGGATATTATGTAGAAAATTGTGATAATTCAGTCTTTTCAGTGAAGATTATTTTCCTCTCATTTTATTCTCATTTATATTCTCTTTCTTTCGTTTTTGTGATTCTATTTATTCTATTCTTGAGTTGTACTCATCTTTCATTTAATAATTAATATACCAAAAGATGATAACATATTCTGTGCTTATATTTAATTTCTGGAATAAACAGTGAAAATAACATTTCATTTCAAAGAAAATTATCTGAAAAACCGAAACAATGAAATGATGTTTAATTTGCATAAAAAACCTGACTTTCATAAGATATAACACAATTCGGATTATAATTGAATTTTTCATAAAAACGAAAGAATTTAGTTCTGAATGACTTTCATTCAAAAATGAAATAAATTTTTGGATTCAGTTATAATAAGTTAACAGAAATAGAAGGTTTGAAAAATTTATTTGTCGGTTATATTGGGATCTATTCTTTCATTTAATTCTTATTTGGTTTCGATATTTAGACATTTGTGTCGGTTCTCACGAACACAACTTTCGAAGTTATAACGTTAACCATTATATACCGCACAGCATATAATCGAACACTAAAATCAAATAAACAATAGGAGAGCAGTGGAAAGGGAGAGGAGAGGAGAGGAGAGGAGAGAGAGAGAGAGAGAGAGAGAGAGAGAGAGAGAGAGAGAGAGAGAGAGAGAGAATTATTTGGTGAATTCCGAGGAAATTATTGAATAATTCGTCTAAAAAAGCAAAAATAAATAACTTTCACTTATTTTATCGATCGATCATTTTATTTATTATATTAGTGACCGAAGAGACTATGAAAGAGACTCCTAAATAAAATTCGTTAGAAATTCTCACAAACAAAGAATCACAAAACCAGATAAAAGTCAATAAAAAGACCGCAAAATCTCTTAAATTTTTGCCAAAAATTACTGATTTTTTAGTTCTTCTCTGAATTTAACAAAAAAATATCTAAAATCTCTTTTGAAAAAATTAATATATTGTGATTAAAGGTGACTAAAATCTAAGAAAGGTTTTAAATATAACTTAAGAGCGAATATATTTTTAAAACTAAAAACTTCTATTCTATTCTAAAACTAAAATCATTTTGTCGCTTAATATTATGGAAATGTAGAAATACATACATTTCCACAATATTTCAAATTTTCAAAATATCTCAAAAAATGTGAAAATACATTAAAATCAAAAATTATAAGAAAAAGAAGAGAAAATCATTTTGAATAGATTTAAAAAATCACAAAGATAGTTTTGATATATCTGCCACATATGGTTATCTAAATATTAGTATCATTTAATTTCCCTTGGTATTTTTTAAGTAAAAGTGTCTCTTTATTATATTTCTTTATGAGATTACATGTGTTTCACTCTATAATAAACTCGAATAAAACAAAATATGGGGAAAATTATTTTTCAGTTATGTTTTTACACAATTTATGATATTTAGGATATACTGAACGCATTCTTACATTTAATATCGATTGCAATCAAATATATTTAATATCTCTAATGTTTAACTCATCTCTTCTTATATTAGAAATATTATAATAAATATAAATAAATTGTGGAAAAAGTGTATAACAAAAATATTTTTAGGGATATTTAAAGTATACTTTACTCTAAACTTTTTCACATTTCAATTGAACTTAAAAACTGCGTTCAGTTTCGAATTGCATTCAATTTTAGGCTATTATTTATTTAGTAGTTTAGACAGCCTTTCAAAAAGTGCACCAATTTTTTCATTTCGACATTTTATTATGTTTTTGAAAATATCATAAAAAGGGAATTCATTGAATTTATTCAAAAAGAAAGCATTAAAAGTGGTCTCATTTGTGGAAATCTATGAATTACTTAATTAGAAAGTCTAACAAAACTCTTAGTTTTCAATTGAGTATTTGTCACTCGATTTGACTCACTATTGACTCATTTACTCATTTAACATAAGAGTGAACTAATTGGTGCCAATAAATTATAACAATAAAGTTACCAATAGTTAGACAATGGATCCCTTTTACAACTCATATAATATATTGTTTTATAAATAAATAAATAAAAATAGTATTTTGTGTACAAATCATTTAAAACATTGAAAGATGTTTTTCGTAACAAATTCTCTATTTTTGTGAAATTGTTGTCTCAATTGAAGTCTTCAATACTGTGTTTGCAATTCATTGAATCGTCTGAACGACTGCACAAATTGAAGTCATTTCTGCGTTCAGTCTTTCTCTCTATCATTCGGACTCTTAACTCAACTTCACTCCCGTTTCCATAGCAATAGCTATGTTTCGATCGACACAACAGAGCATTTTGAGCCCTTTTACAGCTCTTTCCCCTCCACTTCCATAGTGTTCATCCATTCTTCGTCTCATTATCGATGAAATATATTTCGATCTAAAAATCGATTTGAATTTAAATTTTTTTAAATTTAAAAAAATTGATTAAATATCTGACAAAATCTCTTCAGATTTCGTTTAACTTCAGAATTTGAATTACTTTTCTTAAGAAATAAAAAGAATTATACGTTTCAATACATTTCTCTTCGCTTCTCTTCATTTATCATTTAAAGTAACAATAAATTAACTGATATTTTATACCATTAAATCGACACATAATTATATAAATTCTATGTTCTGATGTTCTTGGTGAATATTACTTTTAAATTAAAATTTGATACATGTACACTTATTTTTGTCTATTTTATTGTGTCAAAAATGTTAAAAATTACAAAATATCGGTAAAAGAGTTATTTCGTGTTTAATTAAATCAGAAACAGTTTTCCGCAAACATTTAACTCAATAACAAATAAAGGAGAGAGTGTTGTCCTCTCTTTGCTCTGACATTAACTGTCTGACTATCCATTGCTTTCTGCAAACGTTTCTCAAGAGAATTGTCTCTTTAGGTTTAGGACAGAACCCGATTTAGCATTTGTTTGAGCCGTCAAATTGTTTTCCTCAGCGAATAAAATCTCTCTCTCTCTCTCTCTCTCTCTCTCTCTCTCTCTCTCTCTCTCTCTCTCTCTCTCTCGTTCTTTCTGTTTCTCTTTCTTTACATTTGGTCCAATGTTTGGATTACAAAATCTGGTTCTTTATTAAACCACTAAAATCTTAATCAGAGCTCAAAACTCTATTGAATTGAAGTAATAATACTTTTATCCTTTTCTCAGGAAATACTTCTCTTTTTTAAATTAAAATTTTTTATAATTTTGTTGAGATTTTGATAGTATTGTGAAGACATAATCCCAAATAAACTGTAAGATATACTCACAATTGACACAACTTTGATGACCGATAACTTCGGTTTTAGCAAAATATTAAAAAACTGTTTAGTCTTTTGGACGAACTCTAACTGAAACACAATTTATTCAAAATATAAACAAAAACATGACTACTGTTTAGCGCTAATTTATTGCTGTCCATTATATTAAATGACCCCTCTCTCATCGTATCTCTCGCTTTAGAGATAGGGCTCAGTTGAGCTCTAATGAAGACAATAGGAATAGTATTTGAAATAAATTTATCCAAAGATATAAAAAATTAATTTTTAATATTTTGTTAAAACTGAAGTTATTGATCATCAAAGTTATGTCAATTGTGAACATATCTTACAGTTTATATAAAGGTTTCATACTTTTATTGTGATCTTTATTTCTTATAAACAAATTCCGTCTTTTTTTCAATTAATTCAATATTTTATTATCATTGATATCTAATTAAAATAAGTAAGGCAATTTATCATTAAAAATATAGAATTATGTCTTAATTATTCTAAAACATGTCTTTTATTATCATTTTAAATGATTCATTTACAATCTAATGATCTAGGTCACATAATTTTTAATAATTACCCTCTTTATATAAAACGATCTTGCAACATTTGTTTTATGAATACTTTAATTTTTTTACATATAGTTTTTTTTGTCCAAAATCTCAATTCATTTAAATTGAATTTTTGGCAAAAATTTCATGTTTTAAAAGAAAAAGTTTTTTTTAAGAATATTTGAGTAAAACAAATATTATGCAAAATTTTTCAACTTTTTTTCGTATTTACAAGAATTTGTTTTCAAAGAAATATTATGATTGAATAGAATTTCAAAATTCTTGTATTTTCGTTGAAAAATAATTTAAATAATTCTTAAATTATATATAAAATGTATTGATTTTTAAAATTTAAATTGTTTTCAGAATTAAATATATATAAAATTTAATAAAAATAATTGAATACTGACATGGTCAATAGGGAAGGGTATTTCAAAATACCTCCCTGGAGTGACAAATTTCCCAAAATACCCCCCTCCCTGGAACATTGAAACCTTTAACATTACCTCTATGGACAAGCACAAGGTCTGTCGAGGTTTTTTTTGGTCCAGGAAGGGGTATACCCCCCTGGGAGCGGCAACCATTGACCATGTCAGTTGAATGTTAAATCAATTATTAAATTATTTGAAAATATTTTGATTATAATTTGCTGTAAATCTTAAATAAAATTTGGAAAAAACACATGAATTCCATTTTGAATATAATTTTAGTTTAAATTTGTATTAAAATTTAATAATTAATGTTCAGTTGTCGTACCATTAAATCTGACTTCAATTCAACTAAGATTTGTAGTGAAGGAAAGCCAACTCCAACACTTGTGTTCATAAATAACTGACTTTTATGTAACTTTGGCTCTAATTTGAGAAATGATCCGAAACTCTCTCTTACTTTCTCTTTCTTTTACTCTTCAATATTCACTTTATATAATATTCAGTCTTAACATTACTTTTTGAGATTTAGAGTATTATTCAAACATCAATTGCATATAATTTTGAATTTACATATCATATGATATTATATTCGAAGTAATTCAAAAAAAAAGATAATATTAGTCTTATTTTACATTAAGAATAACTTTTGTGTCATAAAATTATTCATTTTTTTCGAAAATGATTTGAAAATTTGATTAAAATAATTGAAATTATAATTTAATCAAAGTTTTCGATCAGTATTTCAGTCAATTCGTGAAAATTCAAATGTAATTTTGACAAAAGTTTTTCAATGATTTATAATTAACCGAAACTAAAAAGCAATCGAAGAATTGAGTACATTCTGAGCCCTGAGTTGTCGATTAAAATTCATTTCATATAATACTTTGTTTTATTCTTTTCATTTCACGCATAGATAGGTTTCGGTGAAAAATAGCTTTACATTGGATTCAATCGTTATATTTATCAAACAGTGGTGTGCAGTCATTCCATCCACACAAATTACCTTGCTATGTCATCTCCAATGTTACATTTTCATTTAAAATAGTCTAATTAAAGTTTTAAAAATGAGAATCATCTAGATCGAGCCAATACATTGCTTATACTTGACCAAAAATTAACCTTGTTACATAAGTTCTAAATTTTTTACAATATTTGAGTGCTGACATTCCTGTATGACTCTTGCCTTTCACTGTTTTTGAGAGAAATATAAGTGTATTAAATCGATAGAACAACAAAAATATTTAATGCATATTAAATATAAAATCTTTAATGTATTGCATTGTATCACAAATTATGATATCGATTCTCAATTGAGCTCTCATTACATATCAATAGTGAGACCATTGCGTGTATTTTCCAATAAAAGCATCAAAACTCTGAAAATGTTTCTTCATTTAACTGATTGTTTTAAAAAATTCAATTCACGTCTGAACTAAAGTTTTATTAATTTTTTTTCAACTCCTGAGCCATAAGTGAAAGTGAATCTTAAAACAACAAAATGAAATATAATAAGTGGTTTAAACTTTGAAAAATGAGCAAAAGCTGAATTGAATTCTGATTTTTTTGTAAACTATGCAAATCATTTGTGCGCATAAAATGACTTCTAGTATTTCAACAGTAATTTTAACTTTTTATTTGCAAAAGATTTGCAAAAAATTCTCCTCAAATGTTCATTGAATTTGAATTTTATTCAAAATTAGAATATTTTTTAGAAAAATAATAGAATATTTAAAATTAACTTAAGAATAGTCTCAAAAATAATTGTGAAACCATTGACTTAATCTCTTTTATTTTCTACTTTTAATTTTGAAATATATTAACAATAATTTTCTTATTTTACATAACATTAATATTTGAATGTTTAGACGAAATCAATTTGAATCAAATATTAATACAAAACTAATCGACTGTTAGTAATAACTAAACACAACTCAATACAAATTTGACAAAAAAATAAGTTTCAGTGTTTTTGCAATATATAAAAGTGATAAACTTGAGAGGGAGAGGGAAGGAGGAAGGGAGGGAGGGAGAGAGGGAGAGAGA
Organism: Galumna obvia; assembly: GCA_034695785.1. Classification (NCBI taxonomy): domain Eukaryota; kingdom Metazoa; phylum Arthropoda; class Arachnida; order Sarcoptiformes; family Galumnidae; genus Galumna; species Galumna obvia. Next base: position 28,507 of record JAQFZM010000030.1, read on the forward strand.
ACCTTCTTCTAGAAAGTTTAAAATTCTTTTCTAAGAGAAATTACCATTTAATCTTTGGAAAGTCTTCAGAAAAAGAACGGAACGCAAAGCTCCGGAACCTTTGAAGCGAAAAAATTCAAAGGAGTATAATAGGAAATATCGATTCTTATGATGAATAATCGTTTGGTTGTGCCTTCATTTTCGAGGAGTAGTTTTTCGCTCTTTTCTAAGAGTAATATTCGTCTCAAAGTTATATTATAGCGAATCGTCTATTCGTTGGCAAAATTCCTGAGACTTAGTCTTATATATAATGTATAAGAATTAGGATATAATTCTTTATTGTATGCTTTACTAACTTTTGATCGCATGATTTTCAATAGTGTACACCACTTGAGGACATGTTTCACGAGATATCATATATTTCACTGATTCTACAGATCTTTGCCTTTATATTAATAGTAATACCGAAATGATATACTAATATATTAATAAATGTATTTATACTATTGAAAGATGAATCAACTGTTTTCCATGTGAAGTATTATCATCTAGTACATCTAATAGGTATAGTGCGTATATCAAATAATCGATGATATCAAGTGTTAGGTGCAATAATGAGGAACTGGCGAACCAGACCTAATAGATTGTTGATTTGGGTTCACTCTGTCGTGCAATTTGTGCCACAATTTTCTTCTTTCATAATTATTTGGTGTCTTTACTCTTCATTCATTCTGTGCTCTTATTTTATAGTTGAACTGAAAGAAAGAATAATCAACTCTTTTCTTATTCTCCATTTTTGAGTCAAAAGAGTATTAGTTGTCATATATGTTGAGATTTTCACTGAAAAATGTATTATTATTTTTGAACGAAAAATTTTTGTGCAATTTTTGCATACGACTGAACACACGTTATGAGTGGCTCATAGGTATGAGTCCTTCCATTTATTGAAAATACTTTTTTCTAATATATGAGGGCTTAGAAGAAAAATGCTTATATATTAAAGCTTAGTGTATGTGCTCTGAAACCTAAACGTCAAAACTCAAGAGAAAAAGTATTATATATTATAAGTCAAAACTGATGACTGACTCTTATATTTGAACACAAGAGTCAAAACGATTACGATTTGATATTTATCACAACTCAGAGTGAAAGCAGATTTTGTTGGAGAGAGAGAGAGAGAGAGAGAGAGAGAGAGAGAGAGATTCGATGCCAACAAATTTAGTTGTGAGCAAAAGCTCTCAAATCAAAAGATATAAATATTTCCAAAATTTCAAATCTCTTATCAAGACTTGAAAAATAAGAAAAGGATCCCTATTTAGTTATATATATTTAGTTATATATATTTAGTTATATATATTTAGTTAAGTTTATACTTGAATTTCTATCTTAATCTTGAAAAGACAATTTATATGAGAAAATTGAATAAAAGTATCCAAATATAAGAAAAGTTAAAGAATTGTCTTATTGTGATCACAATCTTCACATTTTAAGCAAAGAGACAACAGAATAATAAAATAATCGTTTAATGCCTGACCTGACACGCATTTATCTATTAAGAATACCACCAACTAATGCATTATTCCATTTAGTCTGTGCTATATCTGATACAGTAGTGATCAGTTAGTTTTCATCAAATATGTGCTAACCATCAATGCTTCTGATGTTTGCAAACGGCAATCATTTAATGCATTTTAACTTTATTTCACTCAACAATCTTCAGACTCTCATATATAGACATGTGATCAACACATTAGGGAACCGGACATTATTCACGCGTAAAAAACTTTATTATACACCAAAATGTAATGAAAGTAAGGGATAAACTGTTAAACCCATATATTAAGCGATAAAGGAATTCATTTAAAAGGGGGGCTTCACTGCACTTCTCTTATTATAAATGTTTATAACCATAACTATAAAAATCATTTAAATTACAATATTTTTGTTTCTAAACCTTAATATTTATTCAATTTTTATTTCTTATTTATTTTTTTGACTATTGTTTGACAAAATGACAAAAAATCCTTTTTCTTACATTCATTTCAATTGAGTGAACAATAATTAAAGTATTTCTTCAAAATTCTGAATCATTTGTGTATCACTTATTTTAAATTCAAAGATTTTAAGGGATTTGTGGTTAAAATAAACTCCAGAAGAGAACAAAATATAACAAAATTGTTAGAATTATTGAATTCTTTTTGAATAAAATTTAATACAAAACTTATTTTGTTTTCATTTAATATTTACTGTATTTTTCCTTATTTTAATAGACTTTAATAATAATCACTTTTAATGAATTTAATTTATTTTACTTTCATTTTATTTGACTCTTTTTAGTAATTGATTCAACTATTATTGAAGTGTTGACCAAAAGTTTCTAATTCTATCATTTCTAACATTTGTGTGATTTCTTTATTCGTTTTACTGATTGGAGTCCAAAATCTAAAATACTTGAGAAATGTTTAGAAAAGTGATTGCTTTGTAAACATTAGTAATTAAGTCTTTTCAGTAATGATTAGGAAAAATAATTTCCCAAATGAGTTGATTTTAATTAAAAGATTTCTCTCATTTAAACTCGTACTCTGTTTAGTACGTAGTAATAAGGGAGGGCTCGAAAAGATCCGCTCAGAAATTCTTAGCATAAAATCTAATAAAATATATTTTCTCAACAAATTGATTGTCGTCTCATATATTAAGGAATAAAATTAAAAGTAATTCCCAAATAAGATAAAGACGTGTAATATATTTCTTCATATGTCCTAAAGCCGGAGAAAAATGAGCAGAAAATTTCATAATTCAATTACATAAATGTATGTCACTATTACTATATAACCAAATGATGCGAATATTCTAAACATGTGATGAAAAACGAGTAAATTCTAATGAATGTGACATAAATTCAGAGAATTTGACAAAAGAGTCGTTTACTAAATCTTTTAATTAAAATGAATATATATATGACTCCAAAATAAATGTTCAAAATTTTTAGTTGAGTTTTAACGCAACAAAAATTTCTTTGAAAACTGTCGTCAAAAAATCGATATCATTAACATTTGAGATCATTTATTTTAAAATGAACAAGTATATATCTACTACTTTAATCAAAATACTTTAATCATTTAATTATTTCGAGTAATTTCTATAATTTTGATGGTTTTGACGACAATTTCTTAAATTATTTTATTTTGTTTGCACTGAGAAGAGAGACAATGGAAGTGATCACTGAATCCAATGGTTGGACACATATTCTTAACTAAACGTATATTTGGTTTTGTCTGCGATTATTGAAAAACAGAAAAATCAAAAATGAAGTAAAAGGCGTTAAAACATTAGCGCCAAAAGTAGTAGTGTATTGACTACAATAGGAATGTAAGAAAAGCAGTAGTTGTTGGCACCGGGTTATGATGATGATGATGGCTATGATGGCTATGGCTATGATGCTGATGATGATGGCTATAGCTATAAGAATAGAGTGCGTCAGAGCCGTGAGCACTACCCTATTAACTATTAGAAAAAGTTAGACCCAAAACACACAAAACGCAATGTCTTATCATTTTGTTAAGTTTGCGACCAATTCTTCAGAATCTGTGACCAAAAGTACGCCTAAAGGACTGCTAAACATCATTGAATGCCAACTAATTTACTATAAGTTATATAAAACTATTACTGACTGTTATGTACCGTAAAAACGTTAAAAGTTGGGCACAAATGACACTTACTTTTCACTAAAAGAAATAAAGATTTGTAATAAATTCTGTTCTGAGACAGACTTTTCCGACAATCAAAATGACACCTATTTTGCAACTTTTTATCTAAACTTAAAAAAATCATTCAAACAATTACTTTGTCTTATTATCTTAAATTTGTAGCAAGGTTCAATTCTCTAAATTGTAACTTTGAAAGACATTACCTCTCATTTGAGTCTATTTTGTTATATTTGAAGAAAAACTCTTCACTTAAATTAATTATTACTAATTTTGAAATAACTGCTATCAGGAATAACTAGGTATTCTAAAATCTCATAATCTTAAAAGTTTTGCCATGATCAAACCTTTTCAACCCACTTATGTCATGAGACAATAGATGACCAAGTTAATGTTTTGAAATTGGTTGAGGTTAAACATTATAATTTAAATTTTTGTGGATTTAATAAAATGTGTACATTATTTGAAGCTATTCTGTAGATTCTGAGCTCAATATAAGTAAAGACATCCCTCATATTATTTTTCCTTTTCTGTGGTCTTCTCTCATAAAATTCAATGATTTTAAACTTATTGACCGAAAGAAATCAATTAAAGTTTTATCCGATATTTTGGATTTATTATCGCTAATCCTTTTGTCTTTAATGTGTCAGACATTAGATAAAAACTGAGGATAATTCAAACCAACTGTAAAACTGAGGAAAGATTTGATGAACAGAACAATAGATTACTGTAAATAACGAATTACTTAAGGAATTAGAATTAGTTTTAGTACTAATTCTATGAACTCTAATCTCTATTAAGACTTTTTCCACACAAAAAAAGAATCGAAATCACTAAATAGAGTCTAAAATATTTACTAGATAATATTAGTCATGCGATTTTAAATGTCAATTTTCATTAGCAAACCTTACTTGATTAAATCATTTTAAACATTTCGATAGTTTAAATTCAATTGATATAAATTATTTTCATTTTTGTGATAATAATAACCAAGACTAAGATGACCAAGATTAATCAGATGACTTTGGTTTTAATAAATAGGAAGAGTTTTCAATACTTAGTCTTTTGTTAAGTTATTAAATGAAAATCTTATAAATTCATTGCATTCGAAAATTTCTTTTATATTTTCATTCAATTTATTTGATTTCTCTCTTAGTTTTCCTCATAAACTGATTGTCTTTATATTTATATAACCTTTTATTTTAAGCAATTTATGAGAAATATTATGTTATGAGTAGTGAAGAGTAGTCACGTCCCACTCGTTTGTCTCATCTTTGAACTAATATTTCTCAATTTCGACGACGAAAGTCACGAATATTTCACTCTTAAAACAACAAAAGGAATAACTTTTTATTTATAATAATCTTTGAAAAGAAGACAATGAAATGACAAACAATTCATATTTCAAAAATATTGCCTTGCTCAAATAAATATTTACTAAAATTTATTTTAATTTTATTCTGAATTTGAGAATTATTTCAAAATCTTTTTATTTAAGGCTTAGATATAAAACTATTTAAATCATTTGAAATAGAATTTAATGTTTACTTATAGATAAAGGTTTGCTCTGTTTTATGAGCACAGAATATCATTTGGATATCATTTGGATATTCTCTTCTAACCATTAAAATATCAATTGAATCAAATTTCATTTAATACAAGAGGTTTAGTCCATCAAAAGTGTTATTCAACTCTAAGTCTTTTAAAACAATGAGAGCTTCAAATTGTTTTCAATTGTAAATCCCTTCGGAATCATATGAAAGCCGCCAATTGTGAAAAGCGGTCGCACTATCGACTAATACTCGGGTCACGTCCGAAGTATGGTTTGCATGAAATGATTGGCCGTTATGTGTAGGCACAACACTAACTCTAAATATATTTTACTCAGAAATAGTTTTTTTATGTGTGATTTGTTTTTTTTACAAAATCTTGTGAACAATACGACAATACATACGTTTTTCAAAAACACATTTCGAGTGCAATCAGTGCACAAAACAAAACACTGGGCACTGGTTTTTCATTGCAATCCTCTCTCCAGTGAATAACTAGAAATAGTAGGACTAACACAATGACTGCTATAATGTAGGCTATACTCAATAATGTTATCCATTTGATTGTAATTCTGTTGGAATTCTCTTTGAATTATTGTCCATAAATTTGACTTAAATTCAGACAAATTGTAAAACGAATAGAATTTTAAAATATTTAAAAATAATTCTGAGACAAACATTTCTAATATTAATAAATTATTCATAAAATAATGGAAATATAATTTTGCAAAAATGTGTTTATTAATGAATTTAATGATTTATTGAGATTAAAAATATTCAATAAAATATTCAAATAACTATTTTTTTTGTTAAACAATTTTCCTTTTTATCGATTAAATAAGAAATTCTAACAAAAGAATATTCTTTTATTATGTGTTTAATATTTTTTATGTACTTATCCTTATAGTGATGGCATGCGATCAGATTTTGATTTAATTACAGTCTATTAACTGGAATTAATCGCTTTCTAAAAGTAATTCTATTCTGACATTCAGTTGAAAAAATGATTGAATGAAAGTCCACGAAAATAAATTAAAGTATATATTGATGTAAACCACAAATAAGCTTAAGTTGAAGTCAATTATTTCAATAAATTCACAATTTTTTCCATTATTTATAAGAAAAGAGAAAAATTATAAAATAATTCCCATTTCATAGATTAAGAAGAGTCCCAATAATAGCCATTATTTTTTTTCGTATTTTAGTTTTTATACTTCCATTAGCTTTTCTCATGAAATAAATTTTCATCTCTAAATGTAACAAGTTTATTTGAATTCATTTTATCCTGGTTGGTATTCAGTATTAATATAAAAGCAATTTTTAAATGAATCGAAATGAAAAAATATTTTAACATAAATTCTGGGAAAAACTGAATATTATTTATTATTTGTTATGTTTTAGAAAGGGATGAAAGGATGCGCTAATATTTGAGATATTAGTCATAAGAGTGTCAGAAATCGATTAGTAATATTAGATTTGATTTTGATTGTAAGCCTGAAATCTGTTTCTCTCACATCAGTCGTTGTTTAGAATATTTATTCAGAATTTTTGTGTCACTAATTATATGCAAAATATATTAAGCGAAGCATAACTTTTAGTGTCACTTCAGTTCTAATGTCTTTTTCCAGTACTGATCACAACACTCTTCTCCTGTTAATACTATGGGTTTGTGCCAACAGTTATGCGATTGCATAATATAATTGGCTGACTCTTCATTCACTTATCTCACAAACAGCAGAGCACTGGTTCTCACTTTTAGATCAATTATATTCCATTGAATCTCATTTGCATTCGCCTTAACAGAGATATCAGACACAAAAGTATTACACTCTTAACGATATGACTGTCGAATAGAAGCCATTCACAGTCAATGTAATCTCTCTCTCTCTCTCTCTCTCTCTCTCTCTCTCTCTCTCTCTCTCTCTCTCTCTCTCTCTCCCCGTCTCTCGTTATGTATAGTAAAAGAATATTGTGTTGTGTTTGTTGTTATATAACTATCTATGCAGTCAAGAGTCTGTGAATGATGGATAACCATTTGGTTGTGACATATCAATTAAGATGCGATCAGTGACGCTCTTATTTTCTATTTTCAACAAAAATCATTCTTTTGCTGGTCATCCATACAATACTCTGCACTGCACTAAATGAGCAAATATTCTGCAGTAATGCTATTGAATAGTCTCTGACCGCTATTAAAAGTCAATGTTTGTGAGCAAAAGAATCACATTATTTACATATAGTTATTGTTTCACATATTTCTGGTCATTTCTATGACTTATTTTTTGTTGATTTTTGGCCAACACTTCAAACAATTGACGTTTTATTAATGAAAAAATTATGAATATAAAGACTTTTACCACTTATTGACCCAAATTTGGTTGAATTCCTTTCTATGTGTATATAATTTGTTAACAATTATTAATAAAATTTGATAAAACATAAGATAATCAAAATTATATTAATTATAAAAACAAATTAAATTATTGGTTTACAATAGAAGTTGGCTTTAGATAAGTTAAACCCTTTTTGTTTCCGAAAATGGTTGACGATATCGATTAATTAACCTAATGTTCATTTAAACTAATGCTTATATAGAATCTGTTTTTAAATTTTTTTGATTTAGTGATTTGACCTTATCTGGGGTTGACCTTATCGGCAACTGTCTGTATCACTTTTTAGGCAAAACTTCTGATGATTTATTAGTTTCCAATATTTTGTAATCAATCAAAAAATGTTATAATCTTTTGAAAAATATTTGAGTGCTTTCAAGCATTAAAAAGAATTTTTTAATCTTTGATCGAAAAGAAATTGTTTTTATTTCATTTTTCAAACTCAAGAATTATGCAAATGACTTACCTTGCTAGTGATGCCAAGAATATTCTTTCAAAAAAGAATTTATATTACTATTACTATTAATTCTTTCAAAAACAAATTGATGTTACCTTGTTAACTTTTTAATAAAAAATAAACAAAATTTTGAGTTTAGAATAATTGCAAAAACATTTGAAAAAGTTACAAGGTATACATTTAATATAATAGTTACTTATAATTTGATATTGAATTTTAAAAACATTTTTATATTATGTTTTTAATAATACTCTAGATAGAACTAGAGTTATATATAAATATTGAATTGAACAAGAACATAATCGACACAATATCCAAATAATTATTTGCTTTTTTCAACACTAATTCAATGTTTATTCAATTTTTCATTTTAATGGTTCACAACTTCTCTCTTTTAAAAGAAAAGTAATAAAAACTGAACCACAAAAACATTTTTAGGAATAATTTGAAATTTTCTTTAAATCGTAACAAAAGTTTTAGAAATTTTCTTCTTATAAAAGCAACTCATCTGACATTTAATGTACAAAACAAACAAAAATTCAGTTCATTCGCGAGACTTAGCATTAGTTTTCTTATCCGTCTCTTATATAACAGAGTCTTATAAGAAATTTTCATATTATTCTCGTTTCCATCTTTTCTTCGAATTTCTTTTCATTGAAAACAATTTTCTTCGAAAACTATTTCTATCATCGCTTCAACTTTTCACACAAAAGATGAAAAAATAACTTCAAAATAGAATCCATTGAATACAATATTATACTCAAAATACTCAAACAATTACATTGAATACGAGTAATCTTTTTCAACATTATATTCAGTGTTCGTACGAACGTATTCTCTTCTCAACATTTAAACTATTTTATTGTTTGTATTATAAGTTTAGCTGACAATCCCTCTCATGAATCGCTTAAATTTGTTAATATTTCTTATTATTTTCGAACTCAATTTCCATTTAAATTCCTCTTAAGAAAAGCTCTCTTTTTGAGTACATTTGCTTTTTATGTTTATTACTATTTTTCAAAATAAATAAATGAAATATTTTTTGAAATATTGGTTAACATTTTATAGCAAAAAGAATTTTTGCGATCATTTTCTTTATTGAAAAAGTTTGGACATCACTTATATATTTTTTTTGATTTTCTTATCCGATATAAGCTTTGCCTAACTCTCACTTAAATTCAATACAAAAGTTAAATCATTTTCCCTCTAAAAAGTATTTTCAATTTTCTTGAAGACTACTGGAGCCCAATATCTTCAGTTATATAAATGACACTCTTATCACATCTGAGCGCCAATTGATTTGTAAATATGAAAGTGTGGTTCACAGGTGTGGTCATCATTAGCTCTTATCAGCAAATCTCTGATTTCGACACAAATTTATCTCTAATAAAGGATTTGATGCCACACCCAACACATCAATGAGATTACTAAAAAAGCCAACATGGTCTAATACATACTCTTCACACAAAGAATCACTTATATGAAAAGTTAATTCACTTGTTAAGAATCACCATGATCATATTATCGCTTTAATATTTCACTAAAATGTTATTTTTGTTTTCGAAGCTAAAGAATAGAAGATTTCATTAATAATTTATTAATTAAAAGTTATGTTTTAGTGTTTTCTTTCTTTATATCAATTTCTTAGAATTTCATAGAATTCTAACAAATTATTAGATTTCAATCAATTTATGAGTCATTATTTCAAACAATTCTTTGAAATATTCTCAAACGCAGAATAAGGGAAACAAAAGGCAAAGAAAAATTGTTTTTCGAGTGTTTTTCCGTTGCAAACATTTTTTGTTTGAATTCGTTTTTCATAAAAAGAAAAACAATTCTTTTGTGGAGTTTTTGATAATATTTTATTAAAAATCCAAAGCCTTTCGGATCAATAGTTTTATATCACATCATATAATAAAAGAACTGAAATTTGATTTTTACACTTAAAAGTGCAGTTCTTGAAAGTACTCCCAAACCTTTTCTCTAAACATTGAATAAGAGCACAACTGTTGGCTAAACAGATAAGTATTTGTCTTTTCTAGTCTTATATTTTTCAATTCATTCGTTTATTATCTTAACTTCGGATCTAAAACATCAGTTCATTCAATGTCTTATAATTAATTGATCCCAAAAAGAGTTAATGTCAGACATTAATTAATTGGTTTTAATATTGATTTGTTTAGTTTCAAAGATTGTTGTAATCAAAAGATTGTAATCAAATTAATTAAATCTATAAATTGATTTCAAATTTTCATTATTTGTATTTAAATAACAATCGAAACAAATATTCATTTTTTAAACATTTTAAGTGTTAATGAATTTTATAATTTTTAGACATTTTCTAAGATTAAATCAAATTTATTGAAATAAAATAAGTTTTAAATAATGTTATTAATCAAAGTATTGAAAGATAAGAGTCATAGGAATAGAGTTAAAGGAAAGTCATCAAAATAAAATCGCTGGAAGGGTCTGATCGCACAAATATCGATTACTTCTCTAACTTAGTTGACGGCCAGTAATGCTTATGTTATGCGCTTTGTCTGTGCTCTGATCGCTGTTACGTCTGCTGGGATTTTGGATGTGCCGACAGAGCGTTCACATCATAACATTGATATCATTAGTTTGTTGTGTTTGCAGTCAATCAGAGCTAAAACTAATAATTCTAATGAGTTATCATAAATACAAATCAGACGTTTCTCTCAATTCTATTCTTTTCGGTAAACAAATCCTTTGAAGAACTTTTGTTTCTCAAATTATTGACAATTCATGTGAAGCGCCCGCAAACAGATGACGCTCTCTTTCCAACTAAAACATTTACTTTTGTGGACATATAAATGCCAATAACTTATTTGTGATCACTCTATGGCTCCCTCTGCCTCCCTCTGTCTCCCTCTGTCTCTCTCTGTCTCTCTGTCTCTCTCTCCCTACCCTTGTGTGTTGACTATCTATTGAATGTAATGGCGATAAATTGAAAATCCCTGTGCGATCTTTGCCAGTGATTGAGAGAAAATCATTCGTTTGACACAATCATTGGCTGCTGTGCTCTCGTTTACACTTTTGCTTGCGATTGATTGCACGGGTATTTCTACGATACATCGCCGCACACTTTGGTTCCATTCCTACACAAGAATAAAGAGAAATGAAAAAATCTTTGGAAACACTTCATCTTAATCTCAGAGCACAAGAAGGAGAAGAAGAAGAAGAAGAAGTATTGAGTGAAAAACTGTCTCTACTTCTCTATTATCGAAAGTCACTCAAAAAAGTCACTTACGTTTTATAAACACAAATGTTTTATATGTCTTAACTTTGATATAACTGTTCAGAAGTCTGTTTAGAGCAGTTCAAAGCCCAAACCCTAAGATATTCCCAAAAATTCTTTGACATCACTTTTTTGGTAAAAAGAGATTTTTCTTCTGTTCTCTTTTCTGTCAACACTTTTTTCAAATCATTTGAGAATTTGTCGAAAATTTTTCAAACTATAAACCAAAATAAAGAGAAGAGAAGAGCGAAGGAAAACTTCAAAATATTTATCCATCGATACAAACACTTTTCTTACTCGTCAAAATACTCAGTCTTTTCTTATGTCTGTCCAACATTACTTGTATTTGGCTTTTTTCAGTCACTTATCGAATAATATGGCACTCTTTACACACTTATATCCCCTTCTCTTCCCCTCTTTATATCTAATGGCTGTGACTTTCAAGTCTGACTTTAATGCTGTCCTAATATATTGTGAGCGCCCGCAGGGGATTAAGATATGCCACTATCGCTGGACACCAACACTATTGTCATCCAATATATTCTTTATATTCTGTTCGCTATATTCTGAGCTTCTCATAACTCAACGGAAAGATTCTGTTCTCAGTATTAACTTTAATATTATGTTCCGAGAATTACACTTAGTTTTTACTTACCAAGATAAAAAAACATATAATCCCTCACTCGTTAGATATAATTCAGATACTTAACTAAAAGAATTGACCTGTCCTCTATCCTTTGTCCTTGTTCACATTTAAATGAGTAATAATGCTTTTGTTTAAACAACTAATTAATCATTTCGTTTGAATTTATTGAAATGACATCAAAATCATTAAAAGAGTATACAATAGATTTACTCTAAAAATGCTTTTAATAGTAAATGTTTAGTGGATTTTGTCACCGGTTTAGACGTTTTGAGGCTATTTTCAAATATGTATTACAAAAGAGTAAAGAGTGGCACAAATTTTTATGGCCTTACAGTTAGAGCAGTATTTATGATGATATTTATGATGATGTGATCACTGAGACTATGATTTGCAATCTATTGAAAGCAAAGAGGAAGAGCGCCGCCACAAACAGCAAAAGAGTCGAACACATATCCATTTACTTTATATTTTATGGCACAATATTTTTGAGAGATATTCACATCAGAACACAAAGAATTGTATTTCTCTACTTTTGTTTGTCGGTTATGGCTATACAAGTGTTGGAGTGTCTGTTTATGGATTGCCTCTGTTTTGGCTGAATGTGAAAAATATTTGTTGAAATACTCCCCAAAGAGATGTAGTTTTTAGTAGAAAATGGCAAAAATATATCCAATATTTTCTTTATTTTACTCTTTATTATATTTCGTGTATTTTTCTGCCAAAATCAATACAATCCGAAGATATTCTCCGCTGTATTTCTATTCCCCATAAAAAAAATCTCGGAGTGAAGTCTGCCTTTAAATTCAATTGCATTTGAGTCAAATCACTTTCTAAAAGCAACTCAACATCTATATACTCAACTATTTTAGTATTACCTTGTTTAATTTATAGCCTTTTATTTAATTTTAATGATTTACCTGAACATGAAAGTACTCTTGGAAAATAAGTAAATATTTTATTTGAAACCATTCTATAATAGTGGCACAGCTTTTGAAAGTATCAATGAATGCAACCGCAAGTGATTAATAGTAATTTTAAATCAATTGATTTCTAAGACTTAAAGTGTTTTGAAGCACAAGTTTTTATTGTATAAAACTCTTAGGAATGTATGGTATGAATGGTATGGTATGAGAGGCAAAACATTTTCTGTTACTTTATATGAAGAATAAGAAATGATTGATTGGAAATCGATAACAATTCAATTGGATTTCTTTCCGTATAAAAACTGCTCTATATTTTTGTCCTAAACTCTACTTAAAAAGTTTTTTTCAAATTATACTTCACTTATAGTTATTTCCAGAAAAAGATATTTTTCTTTCTTTGCTATACTTTCAGGAATTAATTCTGATTTCTTTCTCTTTTCTGTCGACAAAAATAATTCTTTTATAAACTAATCGTTTCAAATATTTTTGTCACAAACAAAATGACAAAATGATTGTTCCATTTATAATATAAAAGTCTAATTTAAAACATTTTTTTGACCAAAACTTGTTTCAAACAAAAGTTTTAATCGATTACTTTCACAAAAATTTGTAGTTTTTATTATTTTTATAATAAATTTGAAGGCATCCAATACTAGGATTTTCTTCAATTGTATTATAAATGAACTTGTACAGATTGTACAAAGAGTACAACTTGTAATTCGCATAAAGAATCGACGCTAAAGTTCTCAATCATTTGTCCCTAAAGTTATATACGATTAGGTCTTGTCGTAAATGTATTCCAATTTAACGATCCATAAGAATAAGAGGACCCAAAGAATTAGATTCTTATTATTAGAGAATATATTTTATCGGATTATTTGGTCGACACACGAGAGAAGGAAAACCATTTTGTTTTTTTGCTTCAATTGAGACAAAATTATAAAACTTTTATTCATTAAAGTTATTGAATTAAAGCAACAAATTTTTATAATTGTATTTTTATTAAGTTCTTTACTTAAAGAAGTAATTCAACAAAAGTAAACAATTGTTGAAAAATCGATAAAACGTTTATTCTTTGATTACAATAATTCCGTCGAAAATGTTTTTTTCAGAACTAATGTATTTCAAAGAATCATTAAATCCATTATCTATTGAATGGTTGGATGATATGAGTAAAGCCTAGTTCAGTCTGTGCGCCAATATATACGCCATGTTATACGCTTTGGTATTTCCTTTTTGTCTTTAGTGTCCTTTATTTTCGCTCAGCCTTTAATTCGTGATTCATTGAACTGAAAGAAAGACATTATCGACTGTTGTGTTGTATCGGCGCTGCCTTTCGATCAATTAACTGCTGACCCTATCTCTACCCCGACCTAAAACGTACATAACTATTCATTTTCTCGACATTTCTCTTCATTTGGACCAATCGTTGCTTTTATTGCATTCTTTTCAGTCAATTTTGGCCAAAGAATTGAAATTAATTTCTTCATTTCCTCAGAGATTCTTCTTTTTGTTGTGAATTCATTTTCCAAACTTTAAGGATTTGATCCTTAATTTGTCGCTCAAATATTTTTTCGATGCATAAGTTTATCTTTTGATTGACATCTTTGAAATCGATCCTAACTTTAGTAATGTTGAGACAATCCGTAGAGATTTAGTCAAAAAATATTTATTAGACTCTATTAATGCATTTATTTGTCAAATCAATTGAATCACTCGACTGTTAAACAGAATATTCTGCTTAAGTAGAGAACAAATATTTACTACAATTACAATATATTATCAAAAAAATTTTAGTGTTTCGTCGCAAACCTTCGTTTGGTTAAATTGATTGCAATTTTATCTCATAATAAGAAATATGTGCGCATATTATATATGACTTTTAGTCAATCTGTTGTCCTCTTCTTTTGTCTTTTTTTTCAGAGGAAAAACTGGGAAAACATATTCTCTGAACTCTGAATATATAATATTTGTATCGATTTTTTGTGTCAAAATCATACTTATGTTCAGACGATTGTATTTATAATAAATGTGTTTTGATTTCCACTGAGAAAAGGCTATCAATAAATTTTTAGAATCCATTCATCAATTGGTTTGAAATATGTTTAATTAAATGCCATTAAATAATGAATTATACGAATGGAAAGACTAAACTTTTAATTATATTAGAGAGTATTTACCTTATTTTGCAAGTGATTGATCAGCTCTTTATACTCAACTGATGTACTGTCCGTTACCATCATTTGCAAAGACAGACACAAAATTGGCAACATTTGAGACATAAGACAAAATAAAAGAACAAAAGGTTTCTATTTGTTCACTCAGTTTATACCCACGACTTGTATTGAATGAATAGATTTTTACTTCACTTTCCATTCATTGTAAATGTAATCCGTTTTCTGCTTCACTATTCACTGCTTTTTTATTATTTCTCTTCAATATTAGGAAATATTCTTCGTTTTTCTCTTCCAATTTTCATCTGATCTCGCAGTCGGTCATCCAAACAGCCATCCGTTTGACAGTCAAACTGAGGCCCAGCCATTAGAAGTGTATAGAATAGTATAGAATAGTATTATATCAAAATAGCTCATGAATTTAAGCACATATCACATATCATTTTTCTCTCGTCTATTCTTTTTCTTTATGTCTTCAGTTCTCTATATATTTCTTATTCAGAGGTGTTTCACAAAATAAGTGATATTTTGTCTGTAATACAATTCCTCAGCGAATGATTCAAAAGTTTTGAGAACTTAGGAATCAAAAAAAATGTGAATTCAAATCTTGATTTCAATTTTAAGAAACTTTTTATTTCAGAACTCAAAATATATTTATTATATTGTCTTCTATTTGATTCTCTCATCCATTTTATTCACAAATTCTTATCTAATGTTATATATATTTGTAAAGAAAATCCAGACTTTAATCAATAATTCACTACATTTTAAACTTAAAATCTTCTGATCCCTCAAAATATACTCGATTTAAACGTTTCAAAATTATTTACGAATACAATAAGAATCGCATTATTTTCACCGTTTTCTGAATCAAAATTGATTTAATCTATTTTTAAAACTTTTCTCGTTTTCTATTTTCTATATTTTAAAATTGAATCACTTTTTTAGTTGAAAACTATTCAACTGAAAAATAAAATTCAATTCAATTGAATCTATGGATGACCGACACTCTAATGAACAGATGAACAGATGCCACAACTTTTCAATTATTTTTAAATTCACTCAAAAATTTAAAAACGAATTTTTGTCCCAAAATTCACTGTTTATTCATATGTTATATGCCTTAAAGTCATATGAATTAAAAATAAGTAAGGCAATTATTTATATAATATGATGTATTTAATTAAATAAGTGCTTGGTAATTTTAATATTTTGAAGGTTACAAAATATTGCAGCAATTGATTAACTCTAATATCATTAATGTTATTATTTGCATATTTTGTTTGTTTAAAATAAAATAATTAATGTTTTTAAAACAAATTGAATTCCATTAAAATTTATATTTATTTATGTTTTTTATATTTCAATTAAAAAACATTTATTTTTAATAGTTTTCATATTAGTGTCAGACATCAAATCCATAAACGATAGAATACAGTTATACAGAGTATAGACACTAACTCTAGTTTTAAAGTTATTCCTTTATATTGGAAATTATAAAATCAAGTAATGGTCTCATGAATTCTCTTAAACTTCAAAAGAAATGATTTGAAAAGTGTCTGAATATTTTACTTTAAAATAATTCAATTTCGACTTTCATTTTATGATAATATTCGTTTCGGATCACATTTTTTTCATTTTAAATCTTTTTATATGAAATTTAATCATTTCTTCCCATATATTAAACATTATTTAAGTTTTATTTATTAAAAATCACTTATCTCTCCTTTTCCTCCCTCTCCTTCCTCTTTCTTTCCACTCCTTTTTTCATTCTTTCTCTCTTTCTTTTTATAGTTAATTCCTGAATAAAAAATTTGAAAAATGAGTAAAACTCATTGAAGCAATTATTTAATTGAAAAAATTTTAATTAAAGTGTTTTTCATTTTCTCATTTGTCTTAACAGTGAAATGATTTTAAGGAAAAAACGAATAGTTTTATATAAAATAGATTAACAGTTGACTGAATGGAAAGAATCAAATGTAAAGACTATGTGTTTTGTATTATATGATAACAAAAAGAGGACTGAGTGCTGAGCGAAATGAGGCACAAATCAAATTTGAATAGAAAGCACAGAATATTTTTCACTCAACATAACATTTAGAAAATTGAAAATTATTTATTGATTTAAAGCACTTTTAATGCATTTATTTTTAAATTTTCAAAAAATTTCATTGACTTCTAATGATTTCACTTCAAAAATATAAATAATATTTAAACGAATATATCATTAAATAATGATTTTAATTGAAATTATATATAAATTGATTTTTTCCAATCAATATATGATAGTTATAAAACCCTTTTTAAAAAACAAAAATTTTCGTATATTTAGTCATAATTATGAATCAAATTTATTTTTCTAAAATATTTAATAATATCAATTCAATTAAATCTTTTTTTTAAATAGAAATCAAAGCATTTAATCTTTAATTATTTTTTAAGATTTATTTCTGTCATTAGAAGGAAAAGATTCAATTAAACGAAGTATTAAAAGTTTGAGAAACACTAACTCTTATACCTCTAATCAAAACACTTCCAAATGAATGATTTATATCTAAACTCTTTACTTAAGTTTTATATTTAATCTGTGCTCTTCTCCGGCCCTTTATTTTCGCTAATTTTTTTGCGCCAAACTCTTAACTCTGATTGAAAATAAAGTCAATGTTTTCCTCCGAAAGTCTATGTTAGCCCTGGACTCACATTTTGCACATTAACCTAATATATTGTATTAGTCTTCCTATTGAGACTATCTGTAAGCCAAATGGGTTTCCTGTGGTGATAATGGTATTAACAGCGCTCCATCCTATGATTTCTCTCTCTCTCTCTCTCTCTCTCTCTCTCTCTCTCTCTCTCTCACCCACTCACTCACTGAGACACAGACACACAACTTGTTTGACTCAATACTTGTGACATTTAATTGCCATCTAATATACAGTTAACTATATTTACAATTTTGTTTATCGTCTATAAATTCAATAAATGTTTATTGAATTAATGTTTTATTTCCCGATTTATTCTAAATGTAAGACTCAGTCCATTCTTAAGACTTTTGATGCGAACGTCACTGATTTGTAGCCTTTTATCTTATTTTAAAACTCAGGAAAAGATTTTATTCACTAAACTTTTGGTGCATTTATTTAATTTGAAAAATGATTGTTTCGCTGCAAAACAATTAATTTGTTTTCTTTTGTATTTCTAAGGGTTTGGTTTTGTCACATTTGAAAGCGAGGACGTCGTCGATAAAGTATGCGAAATACACTTCCATGAAATTAATAATAAAATGGTGAGTCCAACATATCTAACATATCTAATAACTTATATCTAATATCGCTTTAATCTAATGGAGATTTTGGGAACTAATGGATGAGAAAATTGTTCTCAATTTAGTTCAGAATAACAAACGATTAAAAAGAATAGAAAATACTATTTTTTTCATCCGATGACTCAGTTTTTAACATTAAATTTACTCCAATTATTTTCTGCTTCATTAAGATTTGGTTAAAAATTTCAGGGGAAGAGAGCGTAAGAGAAAGAGAAAGAGAAAGAGAGAGAGAGAGAGAGAGAGAGAGAGAGAGAGAGAGAGAGAGAGATTTTCTTCACTTGGAGTATATTTTCTGTGTGAATAAGTCTGACCCTTCTTATATAATTACTATTAGAGAATAGAAAAGTTGAGATCATTCATCATAGACAGGGATGTCCATGATTCTTCAATATAGGAATACCCAAAAGAGAAGTTAAAACGTTGCTTTGAATCAAATTCTTTATAATCATTTGACCATATCTTCCATTGAGTAAAGTTTTTATTTGTCAATACTTTTATGTTTAGACCGTTTTTTAGATACAGTTTTTCAACAAAATATAAGTTTAAAAAAATAAGAAAAGAGTGAAAATTACCCGAAACTAAACTTTTAGATAAAAGTATCGATACATAAATTATAGCATTAGTTGATTCAGCAAAGGCTGTCTTCAATAAAATTAACGAGCAAAGATAATAGAAGGCTTGTGCTCACTCTAATTCCAAACAAAATTGTATAATCCTTGGATGTGGTGCTCTCTTGTTCTGAGTCACAAACTATTGTATTTATATTTACATTTGTGGTATTCAGTTAATTGTGTCACGAAATCAATATCAGCTTTCACATTTCTTATATCATTCTATTTTCCTGTTTCTAATAAAATATATATTACTAAGATAAATCTAGATCCTTTTTCTTTTAGATAGATTAGTTCTATTTTCTGAGATTCAAATTTATTTCTTTTCCTTTTTGATTAATTTTATTCCAAAAAAAAAATTTACAAAACTATTGATATTTTGTGAGAAAAACGAAATAAAGAAAAAATAGAATAAGAAAAGTCTTAAATACTTATATTTAAGTCCGGATTTATTGTAATTATGTTTAAAACCCTTTAAAAAGAGTAATTTGGAGACAAATCTATCCTATGATTGAAAAGTACTTCATATGAGTATTGCAGTGAAATAGTCTTTAAGGGTTTCATTGATTTTGTTCCCAACATTTGATTTTGAAATGTATTTAAATAAATGTATTTAAATATTTGTAAATATTTCTAACAAAATGTGTATTTATTTTTCACGATTGACATCTTATCGATCAAAAAAACAAATTTGGTATCTTCTTTTGAATTTGAAAACACCTGGATAACACAAACATTTGTTCACAACATCTAATGACCAAACGATTGTTGAAATCATTGAACCACATACATATTTATGCAGGTTGAATGTAAAAAAGCTCAGCCTAAAGAAGTGATGATGCCTAATAATGTTGGAAGAGGACGGGGAGCGGGTAGAGGCGCTTATGGTAACGATCACAATATGCTTCTTATGCATAAAAGCCTCTATTTTTCACATACACTCATTCTTTTTTTAATGTCATGCCTTTCCTATGCCTTTCCTATGCCTTCTTCTATGCTTTTCCTATCGATTTCATTCAATCGATTAGTTTTTTCTAAGAAAAGTCTCTTAAAAAGATTTGCTGTTTTTAGTACACAAAAAGTCATTTTAATGAATTTTATGTAATTTTTCATATTTTCTGTTCCAATAGACTTAGTCTGGCCATTAGGAGCACTAACTGACGGTAAGTCCTATTCTTTAATTGATTATAAAATGAAATTTCTTTCAAATCATTGCTCAGAAAATTTTTCAAAAGTTTGCGTCAAAAAATTGTGTTCTTCTAATTTATTATTAATATTGACTTCAGTTATGATTAATATATTTTCTATTGATTTGTGAATATTTTTGGTGTAAATCAATAAATGTTTTTCTTTTTGGTATAACGAGAACTGAGAGAATATTTTCTACTCTTTTGTTGTAATATATTCTCTGTTTCTCTGACTGTTGTTGTTATTATTGGCGAATATAATCGGAGAGACTTTTGTTATTATCGATTATTAGCCCAAAGAAATTCAATTTATTGATCCGATAAGTGCATTGCTTAAGGATTTTATGCGATTCAGTATTACAAACACCACAACAAAAGCAGAGAACCGGGACTTACGACTCAAAACGGAATCGTTAGGATTCTTGACTGACATAACGAACAGAACTTATAGTTCATACAAATGACAGAAAGAGACCCACTTTTAGCTCACAATTCTTTATGACTTATAAATATTTCGGATCAAATCAGTTATTCAGCGCTTGTTATAAACCAAAACATTCCATTTCGTGGAATAAATATCAGATTCAAAATTTATCCTGGTTCTACTCAATATAATAGAAGTGATTTTCAAAAATTGTAAACTTTATTCAACAAAAATTTTATTAATTCATATCACTCTTTATTACCTGAATATAAAGTAGATCTCTGTTGAGAGGATAGGACTCAAAATACGGATTTTTATTTAGATTTGATCTCTTGTTTTCATTTGACTCAAACTTCTCCTATCATTTCGTTATTTTTGTCTAAATTGTTAAATATTTTGGAAAAATTTTCTTAAATTTAAATATCAATGAAATAATTAACAGTAGAATAACTGTGCACTAATTGAGCATGTTTATGTTCTCAAATTAAGAAATCTAACTAGATCTAAAATATTTTGTGTGAAAAGATATTTTCAATAAATTTATTTTTGAAACAATTTCTTCGATTTTGGTTATATTGAAATAATAAAGGAACAAGATCAATATTAGGTAGAGGGCGATAACAACAGTTTTCTTATTTATAGAATATTTTATTCTAAAAGGTTTTTATTATTGATTTTTAGAATCATTTCTCAAAAAAACTTTTACTTAAAAAATAATAATAATATATGAAAATTGATTTAAATTTTGGTAAATTATAGGCTTTCCGGCGGCATATGCCAGTTATGCGGGTCGTGGAGGATATCCTGGTTATCCTGGTTTCGGCTATCCATTTGCAGGTATGAATTTGAATCAGTTACAAGGCATCTGCATACCATTGGACCAAACCTCACTGTTCAACAATATGCCAGTGCATGCTCTACAGCAGCTCTGATTTGAACATACCGTACATTATATACATTTTGACACAATTTTCAATCAACACTTAAAACAAAAAACATTTTTTTCTATTTTTACGTTTTTAAGAGTATAATAAATTAATTATAATATACTATAAATATTTTTAAAGAAATCTATTTATTAATATATATTTATAATATATTATTTATATATATATTTATTTATAAACTATGAATACTTAATATAATTTACAAATAAGTGTCGACTTATTGATAAGTCTATTCATTACTCTTATAACGAATTATAACGAATTAATTCCCTCTCAAACAATGAAAACAAATGCCTGAAAACCAGTGAAAAAAATCTTAATATAAATAATAAGAAATACTATAAGTTTTTGACTGACATTCAAATATGTTTTACCCCTCCATTATTCACTACAAAGGGTTTGTTATATGAGAGACAATACAATACTGTCCGCCATCGGCTTCACAGATCGAGATTTTGTTTGGCACCTGACTATTCACTTCTCACAACACATGACTGTCATCTCCAGAGAGAAAAATTAAATCTATTTTAAGACAAATTATTTCACAAAACCTATTCATAACTCACAACACTTTTTTTGCGAAGAACTATAAATTTGAATACAAAGTGATGGCCGACTCTCTTATCATTAATATCTATTATTATTGTAACGCTTTAAAGTCAAGATTTGTTTTATCAATCAATCATTTCATTTGATTTTTAAACTAATCATTTCAACAATTTATTCGCCTTTTTTTAAAACCAGTTTTCATTCAAAAGAATAAGAAAACAGTTTCTCATTTCTATTCTCTCATAACTGGCCGTCAAATCAATTAACAAAAACACAAATTATAAAACATTTGTAAGACTTCTATCAATGAAAAAACACTATTCGAAAGACTAGTCATAATCGCAGACAATATAAACAAATATAAAACTTGTTTTTTTCAAATTCTTTGCATTTATTATAATTTTTTTTGTTTAAATTTTTCTATTCATAAGAAAATACATTTTTATTAATATAATGATTGCCTTATATTTTAACGTTTCTTATATACAGAAAATGACCGAATTTTCCTTTTTTCTCATTTTTTGGAATATTACATACATTTTATTTTGATCAAGCAATATTTCTTTTTATCAAATTCATAATTATATAATGAATTTTTATCGACAAATCTTTATATTATATTTAAATGAATTGTTTGTTAATTTGAAATATAATTGATTTTTTGTTTTTCAATTTAAAATTTTGTGTTTTTTCTTTTGTCTTTTTTTTCTGAACAAAAATGAAACGACTGAACAAATCCCTCCAACAAATTGACTAATTAAAGATAATTTATCTTTCAAACTATCTTTTATTCTTTTTATTTTTATTTTATTCATTAGATTCAAAGGTTTACTTATTTTAAAAACAGTATTAAATCAGTTTACAGTATTAACTCGAAATTTAATTTTTATACACATTCAGGGCTTTTGGTGACAATAAATTTCAAAATAATATTTATGTATTTATAAAAGAGTATTTTGAGACTAGTCACATTTTTTTATAAATTTAACCATATACATTTATTTGGTGAAGCCGTCCCAAACAAATATTTAAGATAATTAAAGGAGAGTTTATTTATTTATAATTTGATGAACAGATTATTGTTAAACAAATTTTTGCAAAGAAAGGGATTCAAAACAGACAAACATTCAAAAGAAATGTCTTTGAAGTTCATTAGTTGGCAACAAAAGAAGTTAAATGTAAAGTATGTGTTATGTCTCACATTAGACTTCCCTTTAATACACTTTGAAAATATTTTTCTTAATCTTTAGTATGAAATCCTCACTAATTAATTGCAATTTAGTTGTGAATAAATATGAGATAATTAAATGCAATTCTGTCAATAGTCGAACCCTATTAAACGTTAAGCTCTCGTTGTATGAGAATAAGCATTAGTTTTATTGGAAAACTCTTGAAATCTCACGTAGTCTTCACTTTAAAATTTGACAATTTTTTGGTAAAAACGCATACATTTTACTCGTTATTAGAGTCGCTATAGTTTTGTAGTTTTGAAAATATAAATTACTTTTAGTCTAACTCTTAGTCTATAGTATTGAATACTTTAATTATATTTTAATAAATTAGACTTAAATTCTAATGTTTTGTATTTTCAATATCTTATGTATTAATACGATATTAGTTATTAGTTTCTAATTAATTAATAGAATTACTCGTAGTTTCTAAATGTAGTCATAGATTAATAGATTAATTAGTAATTAATTGCTTTTACTAAAAAACTCTTAGTTTTAGTAATTAATCGCTTTTATTCTAATGATTAGTTGCGCAAAAACTATGATTGATACAATTGATACAATTCTTGTGGTACTTCTTGTATTCTTTTCCTTTCTTTCTTTGGTGTAGGTATACTATGGAGAGATGCACTTTCATTAGAATTGGTGCCATAGAGTGTGTGCAAAGACATACCTGTGCTATCAGTGTGTGTTTGAAAGTTATGCAAAAATAAGTCTACAATTTTAAAAACAGAGCCAAACCATTATATCATTGTTTTTATTATTATTATTAGTTATTAATCTTTAATTACTATTATTATTGGTTTATGAAATCTTATAAATATTTAACTAAAAATATTTGATTTATTTTACAATTTTTATGCATTTTTTACACTTTAATAGTAATTAGTTGTAATTCAAGTCATGTAATGATTATTGTAATCAAGTGTTTGACTTAACATTAATTTTTGTAATTTTCAATTGAATTTTGTACTTAACAACACTGCTGTTAGAATTTAGATGATCTAGGTATTTTGGAAGTCAGCTCAAAATATTCATAATTTTTAAAGATTTATACGAAAGACATTAGAATTAGTTTCCAAATTATTTTTTGAGCTAAACTTTTGTGACTAGATTAGTTTAGATTCTAGATTAGAATTATTAAATTGCGACCAAACTATGCATATCCTTATTATTGAAATAATAAGCCTTAGGAAAGGATAGCCTTAGTATTGGAGTAATTGTGTCAAATCGTAACGACAATGAGAAGTGCAAACAATTAATTGCAAGAATAGTTTTTTTCTGCTGGTGTTGTTAATTACATCCATTATTAAGTTTATTATATTTTATTAAATTAATAGAAAACCATTTGTTAAACATATAGAAAGGGATAAAATATCATCAAAATTAGTGGTGAATGAGTTCTAGACTTTGGATGCGTTTTTTGATATAATTATTAGAAACTACTCAGAGTTCAGATGCTATAACTTATAAAAATAATAATAATATGTAATTACTTATTATAACAGCATATCATCTCAAATATATTTTGAAAGATCACATTTAATTAGGACCATGCTCCATTTAACAAGTTGAACATTTTCTAATTTTAATGATAATATTAATTCCTAAACAAAAATCTCTTCTTTTGAGCCAAATTTTTTAAGACTATATTTAGTTAAACTCTTGACTTACTTTTGACATTAAGTTCTGTATAAATATTTCAGCAAAAAAGTAAACATATCTTCTGAACACTTAATAAATGAGAGATACTTTTGTGCACTTAGTCTTACAGTTAGTCATAAACTAAACTAAACTAAACTGATTCAGATTAATAGACTCTTTTAAAAAAGGATTTGATAGTAATCTCATTCTTAACTTTACCGTAACTTTAAAGTTCATCGTTAAGAATATATCATTGCTTTTATTTGGCTCAAAATACTATATTAGGTGTCTTTTTGCACCTAGCAATAGCAATAGCCAAGGTCTTAAACATTTGACACTTCTCTTTACTAATGTGTGTTTCCATTGAATCACAATTTTAAGAAAACTTTTGGCGGAAAAAGTATAAGAATTTTAAACCAAAACTATTCATTTGATTAACCGATCGTTTGAATCATTTTCACACAAATAACACATTTTTTCAAATCAAAAGCTATAAATCATTGTTTTATTTCGTCGATTAGGCTTTCAGTTGAAAAACCAATAAATTAATGGTTTGAATGGATTTGAAATATTTATGATATAATAATTTTTAATATTTATATTTCTTTAACTATAATTTAATATTAATTAAACCATAAAATTGTTTGAAAACATGTTTTCCTGACTCTTCCATAATATGCTGTCCATTAAAAAGTATTTTACGACCAAAACTCTGATTTGAAATAAAAAAAGAAAATTTTAATTTAAAGGTATATATAATATACGAACAAATGTTTGTTTCAAATAAATTTTCTAATTATATACTGAGTTATAGAGTTATCGCATGATTTGAACACTTAATCAAATAAATTAATAAAATGTTGAATAATTGAACTCAATTTCAAAACTAAGACCAAAGAGTCGATCAATTTTTGTGGTATTTTTGGTATTCTGTGCGTGAATTTGATTTACTATAGATTTGTGATACAAGAGATGTGTATTCCTCAAAGTTTTAAAATATTAGCCAAACTGTTGGCCACAACTTCGGTATTCATCAATAAATACTACGAAAGGACTGGCTTTGGAACTACCATTCAATACAAGAAAACTCATCTGTGAAACAATCATTTGTACATTCAATCGGACCAATGATTGAATTGAAAATTAACCACAAATTTGATTAAAAGATTGAAGAGAGGGGACAGAGTTCAGCCTGAGTTCAGCCAGAGTACAGCCTGAGTACAGCCAGAGTAAAGGTAAATAGGTGCAATAAAACAATATTCTAAATATAACCCAGTTAGAACAATTAATTTAGCCTTTAGTTATAGCCTAACATTTGAATAGCCTAACGGCCACTTCACTAATTCTGTTCACTAAAACTGTTCTGCAATAGTGTTTAGAACTGAGTCCTGACTGCATATAAAAAGGAAACTTTTTCTTCAAAATAGTGTTTTGTCTGCAATTCATTCAATGAATAACAAAACGCATTGTTATTACAACTTATTATTCGTCTTCACGTTTATATACGTATAAAACTTCTCTTTTCCGCTCAATTTAATGATGTTTTCATTTGAATAGTACTCTCAAAATGCAAAATAGTGTTTGTTTTTACAATTCTTGGATTCATTTCTTTTGTTGTAGTGTTTTGTTGTTTCGATAATACTTTATATATCGTTATATAATTATAGATGTAATGAAGTTATAGCAACTGTAAAGCAACTTTACCATGTACAATTATTTAATATATAATATTAAACGCAACTAATATTGTTTTTAACTATTTAATCAATATTAATAGTTTGTAGTACTAGTACCTAGTAGAATTTACACATTTCAAATTTAATGTATGTCTGATATGTCTATAATGTAGTCTAAAATGAATTTTTAAAATTACTTTTTGTAAAAACTCTTAAAAATAGACAAAAAGTTGACAAATAACTCAATTATGAATTTCAGATGAGTTTATCATTAAATTACTTTAAATGAAGTCAATTATAATCAATCAAATGATACCTTAGTATATGTGTGTGAGTGTGAGTGTGTGTATGTGTGTGTATTAACCCTGTAATTAGAGATGAGCACAGAAATGGTTGGCTCTCAATATATATCGTCTGAAAAAAAGAACATCAGATCCATTTAATGCCATTAATGCCTGTCCTGTAAATAGTAGTGTTTGTAATACGATATATAGAAGGGATAAATCTATAAAATACTTGTCTGTTGTGTAGACTACCATTAGTTGTATGTAATAATTGCTATTAGTTTTAGTCTGTAACTAAACTTAGTCTTTATTGTAGTTAAAACAATGGGTTAGAATAACGTGACTCTTACTTATATTTGACTTAACTTTTAATAAGATATGTTTTAAAACTTTTTTTTTCTTTTTTTCGTGTTTTCTCCTATAGTTTTAGTTTGTGTTTAAACCAAAAATAGCACTTAAATCACAAAAACATAATAATATTAAACATTTTTTGGTAATTTTATTAAATTGATTGATATTTGGTTTTAAATAATTATATGACTTAAAGTTAAAAATAATTTTAGTATAATTAAAGTCTACTCTTAACTATACATACATTTAGTTATTTATAATTATTATTATTATATTCATAAACTTAAACGAAATTTAATTTATATAATAAGTTACGGAAATGAACTCAAATCTGGTTAAGAGTAGACTTTAAGTTGACTCTAAGTTAATGAAAATAAATTTAAATTATTGTTTAAATTGAGAATTGTTTTCAATGATTCCCTTAAATGTATTGAACGCTCGCTTTTATAGTTCGTATATTTGTCTCCTTTTGTTGTCTTCTGTTTTATTCATTCCTTCCTTTCAATGTTTTCAATACTTCTAATGTTTTTATCTAATCTTAGAGTTTGATTGAAAAAAAGCTAAATTTATGTGTAATGAAACCCAACTTCCATTTATGTGTGTGTATGCCATCTATACTACTCTGTCCTCTCAATTAAAAGTTGACTCACTATTCCTGTGCTAACGTCTAAGCATCGAGACTTTGAAGCATATCTTTTGTAGTCTTTAGAAAATAACAAAACACTTGAGACCATAGACTGTATTATAATGTAGTTTATGATTGGGTTCTTCGTTAAAAGAGTCAATTAGAATAGAGGTTACAAGTAGTTCATTAATAGGTTATGCCTGTGCTGTGCTGCTCTCCTCCAAATGGTTTTATATTTCTATTATTTATATCAAATCTTGTTTTCATTGACATTCACTCTAAATTAACTCATTTTTGAGTGAAATTTAATTTAGTTTTAATTCACTGAATGTTTAGTTAGAAACAAATGAAACTAATTATAAGAAATAATGTGAGACTTATAGCAAAAGCACTAAAACGGCTTTTATTTTTGCAAATCTCTATCTCAATGCCACTCCACTACCAGACGGCGATTCTCTGCTCCGTCTTTTACTCAAGTATACCAATTTGCCAAACCAGGCGCCACAGGCAGCACATGATATCTGTGGTAAGTTATCTCTAACCTTAGATCATCTAAACTTTAGATCCTAAAACTTATATAAAATAATAGATATTTATATCTACTCCACAACTATTCCACTATTTATACCAGATTATATATAAACTTATATTATCTTGGTGCTTTCCAAATCACTTCTAATACACACACATAAATTGCTGTTTGAAAGCGAATCCCCTCTAAATTTAAACCTTAAAAACTAGACATAAAACCGTTTGAAATATAATATATTTTTCGTGATTTAGAAAACTATTTAGAATTGCATTTATATTCTCTTTATTTTTCTATTGGGAAAAATTTTGTGTCATTTTTATCGCCTCTTCTATTCTTATAAGTATTGTCTTCGTCTGGAGTGTTGTCTTCACTATAAAATACATTTCTTTTAAAACTTTTGTGATTTTCGTAAATTTATTGATATTTCTATAAAAAGTAGTCTTAAATTAAATATATTTTCCTAAAAGTATTTGAGATTTAAAAATAGTTTTAGATTTAGAAATACATTTCATTGTCGTATGTATTGCAACAAATGTTATGAAACATATCTATAATTTATTTCTTTTGACTGTTTTTCTTAAGTGTTGTCAGTTTTGACCAAAAATTCAGAGAAATTTCTCTCAAAATTGATTTCTATGGCATTAATAACACAAAACACAAAATTCTTTGACTGAATGCACACTAAAACTCAAAACCATTTTTAGTAACCAATTCTTGCATTTCTGTCAAACAATTGTTGACATATTTTTCGCTTTGATTTTTTTCAAAATGTCCTCAAACTGTAGTCGAACTGAATGGTCAGCAGACATCACCGCCTCTGCTAACCCAAACACTCTCAGGTGAGACAACACTCATCACTTACTTCACAAAACCGAGTAATTAATGCTTTCCACTCAACAAAGAATCGCTTATTAACTAACACTTTAGAATCGCTTCGAATATATTTTATAAACTAATGTTTATTTAATTGATTTGTTTTAGTGATCAACAATTACGGAGCGGCCACTCCTGGCTTTGGAAACACTAATTCAACGCCAAACGGAGCACATAATGGACATCGAAGCCATTTTGCAGCGCCCAATAGTCCCGGACCTACTATTGAATTGTATAACTCGAGTCAAGACAGTGTTCCCAGTTATGTACAGGCCACTAGTCCTCAACCGGCCTCTGCCTTTCCTCCAATTGCTGTGAGTAGGGTAAGTTCTATAAAACTGACCCTCAATTAAACCAATCCTTTTTCAAAAAAATTTATTAATGTTTTGGAAAACATTTAAATTTAATGATTTATTTGTTTATAATTTTCATACAAATTATAGGGACCTCTAATTGCGGCCGCTTTTACTAATGGTTATCATTGAGAAATGGATTTTAAAGATTTTAATAATTAAATGCATTAATAATTGATATTATTTTTTAATTAAATAATATCGGAATCAATTAAAACTTAATGAGCAATACATGATTACATACCTTAATATAATGACTACAAAGAAGATTATCGTTTATTCTATTCTACAATTTTATTATCTATTATTTGCTACACTTTTTGATTGACGAAAATATAAATATTATTGGCTTTTAATATCATAATAACAATTAATATATCATTCATTTGAATCATTTCGCAAACGTTTCACTTCATCGCAATATTTTTATTCTTATTCTTAATGAAAACGAAAAATATTTCTTCTCTTCTGTCGACTCAACTCTAATCCAATTGAAAGAGTCATACATTTGATTGACATATAAATACAATTCTGTGAAACTCAACTCTTAATTCTTGAGGTATTTATTTATTTATATATAACTTAATATTTTATTAAATAATAACTTTTGTCACTTACTTCTGACTCACTGTCACTCAATTTTCGCTATAATTGCAAATACTTTTCAATGTCCCACTATTTTATTCTTATTATTTATATATAAATATTCAAAAAACAGAGCAAGCTAACTTTTTTGACAAACATATAATCAATTTTATAACACTTTTGAGTGATGTCTTCAAAGTCAGCACAAAAAAAGATGAAATCAAATAAAGAAATTTTAATGATTTGAGTATATATTATATTTTCGAAATTTATATATAATTCGAGTGCTTTTTGTTGTCTATAAATTAGTTATATTTTGATTTATATATAACTTTATTATTGTTATTGAAGTGTCAATTATAGACGGCGTAAACTGTTCTCTAACTCTAATAGAAATGTCACCTTTAATGGAGTCAGTGTTTAACACCAGAGAATATTCTCTCTTTTCT
Source organism: Galumna obvia (assembly GCA_034695785.1). Taxonomy (NCBI): domain Eukaryota; kingdom Metazoa; phylum Arthropoda; class Arachnida; order Sarcoptiformes; family Galumnidae; genus Galumna; species Galumna obvia. Next base: position 59,230 of record JAQFZM010000030.1, read on the forward strand.
AAATAGAAATTCTTTGAATTTTTCTGTTGATTAGTGAATATTTTCGGTGGCTATGGCTATGGCTATGGCTATGGCTATGGCTATGGCTATGGCTATGGCTATGGCTATGACTATGGCTCTAGGCAATACTCTTAGCACTTGAGTCAGTTATTCGGACCTCTAATGTAGAAGTTTTCAATGGAATATATGTGAAAATTGTTTCCATATTTTCGTATTTAACGAGACATGAGTTTCAGTAATTAAACATTTATTTTTATGTGGTTTTATGGAAAAAAATAATTTATATTCCCATCAAAACGACACTAATTATGAATTAATTAAATTTTATACTAATCTTTGCAACTATTCTCACAGGTGTTGTACTCAGGGATGGCTTGAATTAATGGTATATTTTGGATTTGGTTTACGTTTTTTGTTAAAACAATTATTTCTGATGAATAACATCAGAAAATCTACTTTTTCTGAAAATTGCAACGAATTTCTTAAAACTAAAACGTAATGATTTAAGTCATGATTTGAAGTAATTTTGGCGAATCGTTTCAACTGAAAAAAGTGTAAATTAATTCAATTGAATTCAATCGTTGGATAATCACAAAACAAGTCATTTATAAATAGACACTTTAATTATTTATCAATTATTATATATACTCTTCAATTGTTTTTCTGGTCATTTTATTTGATATTAAAATCATAATTTAATAATATATATATTATATATATTAATAATGAGTTATATGTGCTAACACAAATAACCATGCTTAAAATTGATTATTTTATTTGAGTTCAAACAAAAATATTTATCTGCTGTTCATCGACTGGCAATCATTCATCGCTTCATTTTAACGGCAAAAGACTTTTCATATTTCATATTATATTTTATAAAATTTATATATACTTTGTATCCGTTTATTTCGCAAAAATATTTTATTCGCCTTTTATTCTCTTATAATTCTCTTATCTTTACTTTAATCAAACAAATAATGACTTAATTATTAATTATTATTAATGACTAAAACAAGTGTTGTTCTGATTTTTATTATAATTATAATTAACTAAAATCGATAACATTTCTCATAACAGATCTCTTTATAAGACTTAATATTTTTGTTTTATTATTGAAGAAATTTTAAGAAAACATTGAAAATGTTTGTCATATATTACAAAAAAGTACAGTTTATGTCTTTTTGTGTATAAATGTATAAACAATTATTGTTTTATCGTTTTTGTTGTATTATTTTAAAATCGGGGCTAAAATCCGGCGATTCTTCAAACGAGTTATTCGAATGATTTTATATTTATTAAGAAATGAAAAAACTATTAATAACTTGAAAATTGCAATTTATTTGCATTCATATCAATGAAAACTTTGTCATTTGGAAACCATTTCCCATAAATTTCCCAAAACTTATTCAACGCCTTTAATTCAAATGCATATTAATTTCATTTTCCCTTTTTATATATAAATATATATAAAGATATAATTATAATAGAATTTTATCAAATTTCCCAAAATCTTAATCTCTTTTACAATTTCAATGAATTCTGTGACGAAAATTCTGATCCACTGCTCATTCACTCAACAAATCACTCATCCCTTCATCCTTTGAATTCAATGTAGAACTCATTAAAAAAGATATTTCAAACAATTATGACATCAAATCTAATAAAAGATCTAAAAATTGCTTTTAATGATATACTTTTCATATAAAGTCGATTATATAATTAAATCGCATAAAACCTTCAATTGGGTTATAACTGTAATAATAACTGTAATAATGTTGGAAATGCAGGGTATGATAGATATACATAATTGTATCTATTGAGTACTTGTATGATAAACAAGAATCTATATTTCAATTATCAATGATTTGAGCCGAGAAAATGTCAAATTCAAGAAGTCATGAATACTGCGATCAATAAATAATCAATTATTGAATTCTGATTCATTCAAATCCTATTATATCCTAAACGAGAGTTAATCCAATTTTTTGAATTTTAACGAAAAAATAGACATTTCTTTTGTCGAAATACTTGAAAACTAATATATAAATCATTCGAATATTTACAAGAATTTTATGGTTCCTATTATTCAAATTCATTTATTTAATGATTTCATCTTTAAATTTCAAAATCAAATTCCTCTCAAATTAATCGATATTTAATTAATTTTAAAAAATTGGTAAAACTTTTTTAATCAAAACATTAAATAAATAATATGTATATTAAATAAAAAATAACTAAAACTATAAACTGATGAAATGCTTCCATAATATTGTGCAATGATTATAATGATGATACAGTCAATTTTCAAAATCACCGTGACACTTTTACAAATGATTCAAATGATTTTATTTCTGGAAAATCTTAATAAATGACTCAAATTGAAAAACTTTTGTCATTTTATTTGTACTTTAATATACCGTTCAGTTGTTTCAGTGCTCTTTTCTATTCATTTCTATTCTTTTCTCTAAATTAACTTTAATTTTAAGTGAAATTATTTTTATTTATGAGAATTGCATATAATGTGAAAACAACTATTGAATGTATCTGGCTAACTTCAAAACGTAATTATAAAAATCATTTATTGTTTAAGTTTAAAACTTTTGATTGAATGATCTTGCTTAATTTTGATTTTATTGTTTTAAATGACAATTTTTCTAATGCCTTATAAATTATTAATTATATATTGGAATGAATTTTATATATCATTAATAAGAAAAGTGATTAAAATGAATGAATGAAAGACAAAGTGTTTTTTGTATGCTTTTCACTGTTATTTCTATCATATAATTCAAGTTTTGATTCACTTATCATTCGGTCGTTTAATCGCATAAATCACTTCAAACATGAATTGTAAGCTATCGATGCTATCGATCGTCAATTTTCTCATTTATTTTAAAAACAATTTTCAAACAAAATTCTCAAAGCAATAGTCAAAACGTGTCTTTGTATAAGTTTACTCGTATTAAACCAGAAAATAATTCAATAAACAAAATCATTTACCATTATATGAGTTAATATGAGTTTTAATTTATTTGTAAATATCAATCGTTTCAAAAACTAATTATATTTAATAACAAATTATAGATAAATTGTATATAAAAACAATTTAAATATCATTGAAGTATATTTCAAAAATGCCTTTACTTTTACTTTCAATAAATGGTTTATCGAAAATTCAAAACCATTTTTAAGTTAAATTAATGAGAGTTTAGTTCTCAACAAAACTTAATGTCTTAATTGAAATCCTCTTAAGTAAACCTAAATATAATTTAAGTTAAAATAACTAAAATATTTATTATTTATTATTTGTGGTCATTTTTTAGCTAAAGTGTATGAAAGCAATATTTTTAGGAAAATTTATTTGAAATTTTTATAACTGTCTGCGGACTAAACCTCTCAGAGAGAGAATAAGTGTGATATTCATAACCCCCGATGTTATCATAAATACTAATATTGTTTACTTTCTTTAAGATATAAAAATACTTTCTTTCTCTCTTTATTTTTGCCTCTCCTTTACTCTCCTTTTCTCTCCTTTTCTCTCATATCCTTTGCTCTCAATTTTTATGGAAAAACAATATTCAAAAAGAAATAAAAGTCATTTAAATTTCAATTCTTATAAATACCCAAATGAATAGCACTTTACTCTCTATGAGAAATATGAAGTCCAAAATAAAATAATCGAGGCATTTATATACCATCGATAAAATTACTCTGAACTAAACTCCAAATCTATTTAAAAATAAATACCCTTGTTTATAGAGACTTTTGAAATCTATTGCTTTGAAAATTATTTATTTATGCAATTATTAAAAATTATTAAAAACTTAATTATCGTTTAATTAAATGTTAAAAAAGTGTTTGATTTGTTTGACGATTATTTTGAGGAAATATTTGAGGACAAAAAAATGCAATATTATATAAAAAGTGCTGTCTTTTAATCAAATAACGACAGGACTGATAGTACCGCTAATCACTGTATTAATAAATAAATGATTAATTAATTAAACTTTAAATCATTAATTGTAAAACTATTTCAATTGATATTAAATATTTAATATAAATGTTGTTGACTTTAAATTGATGTATACTTTTTTCAATTGTTTTTAATTAATTCAATCATTAATTCAATTTATTGATTAATATATTGTATTAATGACTCTTAGTATGAGATTTGGCGACAAAATATCTGTAAAAATGGGAAAAAAAGTCGCGAAACAAACTTTAAATGAAGAGAAAACATGTCTTTCGCTTTTAATTGTTTCAAATAATTCACTCAAATTTAATTCAATTTTATTATAACGTAATTATTAATTTGTAAAATCAATTGACAAAAGAAGTCTATTTTATCGCTTTTTTATATCTCCAGTGATTGGGATGTGGGGTCAGGTCTAACCCATTTAAAGACCGCATTCAAATGCATCAATAATTTTAATGTAATATCCATTTTCTCTAACCGTTGAGCCTTTGCTGTAAACTCTCATAAAATATAAATGTTATATAAATTGATTAAAATTTAAAAATTTAATTAACATTTAATTCAAAATAATTAACATTATTTCTGATCACTTTATTGATTATTAAATAAAAAATTATATATTATTTGAAAAAAAATCAAAACTCAAATAATTTATTCTTTTGGAAAGAAATGACGAAATTTTTCTCTAAAAGTGAGTATAATTTTCAGAGAGTTTACTATCAGTTGAGTTGGGATTAAATTCTTCTTATTTTCTTATAAAATGTTTGTTATCTTAATTGAATCAGTTTTTGTCGATCAGTTACTAAATATGATTGAAGACAATAATTATCTTTTGTCGACTCATTTCAGTCTAATTCCGTATTGAATGACATGAATTAGAGGCGAATCACAAAATTCACTTAATTTCGATTAACTTTTATATCGAACGGGAATTAACCGAATTTCATACACTTAGAGTCAATGATGTGCAGGTGGTTTGGCTCAGGACTATTCTTATAATGTATAGTAAGTTATCTAAATTGAGCTTGCTACCATTTCCTAACACTTATTATAATCCCTTAAGAGTTGTGTTCGTCTCTGATTTAATCCAATATTTGTTTTGTATAGAAAACAAAACTTTTAGATAACTTTCATTTAATAACTATTGCTTTCATACCATAACAGACATTATGTCTGAACTTAGGATAGAATTAGAAGTCAATACAGAAATGAAACCAATATTTTACTTTTAATACATCAACTGATTATTCGCTGGAAATGGGCTCAAATCGATCCAATCGAATGTAGCGAAACATCTTAAGAATGGCCTCAAATCAGAGTATATATGGAATACAAGAAATATATAGAATATAAGGAATATAAGAAATGCCAATATTTTCTGTCTATTGAGTGTAATATTAGTTACTATTAGTAATAATTCATCAAAACATCAAAAAAATGTTTGATGTAATAAACTATTGTTGTCGACGAATCCAATCAAAAAGTTTTACTCCATTTACTCAGACTTTACTCAAACTTTACTCAGACTTTCTTACATTAATTCTGAAAATCTCGATATATATATATAATAAGAGTAATTTGAAGTTCACACATGAGTTCAGTCATAAGCAGTATTACCAACAGTACAACTCTACCAACTTTTGTTTCTAGAATAAGGTAGCTAGAACAAAATCTTATGCTCAAATCAAGTAATCGCTATGAGAACCGATTTCTCAATGGCAACGATTTTTAAAAATTTTTACACAACTATTTCTATTGAACTTGATAAAATTAATCAAGGAGAAATTGTCCATATCAATTATGTCTCTGAACAATGCAATAAGTCATAAGTCATAAGAATTAAGACCTCAATTCATTCGCAAATAAATAAAAGTTTAGACATTTTCATCATAAGTTCAATAAATATTCTGAGGTTTAAAACAAATAATTCGATGATTCGATTAGTCGTTCAAAAGGAAAACTTTAATCACAACAAATCATTCGATTCTAATTCATTGGAAAAGTGGTCTCATTATTGTTGCTACAGCCAAAAGTACCTACCATAGGTACCGTGAACTTATATCACCCATAGAGAATATATGGATGACTTAGTGTTAAAACGCTTGAACTCATGATTTTGGCGATAGCTACATTATTGGTTTTAAGTTAAGTAAATGAGTTTTAAATTATTTATATGAAAAAACTTGAAATACTGAACTTAACTCGAATTATAAAACATAAGTTTATAAAACCGGAGACAAATGAAAGCAACCCTTCATTTTCGAATTGAATACGAAGAGGTGTACATTCTTTTCATTTGAAGTCTACATTTTTTTCTAAATTATTGTCATTATTGAAAAGATGTCTAATCAAGCACAATCAAGACAAAATCATTTATTGTCTTATGATTGTAACCACCATTTGTTGAATAGTGAAGCGAATAATCGGTCAAAAAGACGTTCCAACAAAAAAAGAAGGGCTTCTAAAAGGAATCAAAGAAATGAAAGAAATGAAAGAAATTCAAAGACAAACGAAAATGTGAGTCAACGAAATGAATGGGAAGGATATTATAGATCGCGCACTGAATCTAATTTGTCTGTCGGCAACCGTTCAGCGGTTTCAGGGGTGAGTACTGACCGCAGATCAAATCGAAGCGGTTATACCTCTTATACCTCTTCGGCTTTTGGATATCAAACCCCTCAAAGAAATGAACGAAGAGATGTGCGCTGGGATAGAGACCGGGTAAGTCTTAGATAAATGAGTTTTTGGTTAATTTGATAATCAATAGCTCTCGAGAGAGATTTGGAGTCATTACGAAACGAACCGACAAACGAAAGATCAAATCGTTAAAAAGGCTCGACTTAAAGAGGCTCTGCATAAGATATTGGCCGCACATTTTCCACAATTTGGTATCAAATCTTCTTTTTACGTATATTTGTATTAATTAGTGATTTTCCAGACGTGAGCTTATATATAGTGGGTTCGACCGCTACAGGACTGGCGACCTATCATTCAGATGTCGATATATGTATTGTAATGAATGAAATCAAAGAAAAGGAAAATAAAGTGTCTGAAGAAAATGTGGAAAAAGTGGAAAATGTGGAAACGGCTACACTCGTACCTATCGATGAATCTAAACCTGAAGACGACTCTCAAACCGATATAAAAGTTGACGACAAGAGTGAAGTGGAGACTAAATCTCCTAAGACTACGATCAACGAAAAAGGGAACGATTGCTCTGAAAATGTGGTGGGAATTGCCTTAAATGGAAAAAACGATACATCGATTCCAGTGCTGGAAAAGATCGGAGAAATACTTAAAAATTATAGTAAGTATCGTCTCATTTAAACAATAGTATCGAATCATTAAATTAATTGGAAATCATTTTCACTGTTTTTTTGTTATCAGATTTCGTGACCAAAATTCAGATAATTTCGGCAAAAGTTCCGATCCTTAAGTTTAACGACAGAATATCGGGAATCGAAGTAACACTGAATGTAAACAAATTGGTGTCGATTCGCAACACTCAACTGATCTTCGACTACACCAGATGTGAGTCAATACTTTCTTATAAATGATTTGACCCAAAACTGCATATATTGACCAAAGAATTGTTGCCTTTTGTTAGTGGACTGGAGAGTACAGCCATTAGTGCTGTTAATCAAAGCCTGGGCTAAGGATCACAACATCAAAGACGCGTACAACAAATCGATATCCAGTTACAGTCTGGTCCTAATGGTTATCCATTATCTTCAGTGTAAGTAATTTGTATTCTGTGAACCCCTTTTCTATTAATCTATTGGTCTGTTGACAGATGCCTGTAATCCACCCGTACTTCCATGTCTTCAGGAGATGTACCCGAATCGATACGATCCAAATCAAGACATTCGAAGCATTCAAATGAAGAATCGTTTCACGCGTTGGACGTCGTATAATACCTGTTCACTTAAGGAACTGTTGATTGGATTTTTGGATTATTATAGTTATAACTTCTGTTACTCCAAAGACGCCATTTCTGTCCGTTTAGGTAAAACCCTTCCAAAGTATGAGGTCCAGAACCACCGAACCGACACAAACTTATTCTCTCACTGGAAGTTCTTATCAATTGAAGAGCCATTTGACCGCACAAACACCGCCCGCTCTGTATATGATGAAGTGATATTCGAGCACATCCTCAGTGTGTTTCGCGTTAGTCACTATACTCTAAGACGATATCCATTCCTGGACTCGATTATGGCCGTCAAACAGTTTTCTAATGAATATATTTCTAAAAACACTTCTGAAAAAAGTGAAAAGACAAATGATTCGGAGCCAATTAGTTCTGATCCCTTCAATACTTATGGTTTATCTGAACTCTTTAATAACTAATACATTAATTGATCGTCAATTGATTTTCGCTAAACATTTATATTATGATATATTATTATAATTTCTTAAATTGTAATCAATAATAGTTTGTCTGATAATAATAATAATTTATAAATTAATAAGAGATTGAAGTTATTTAAAGAAAATGAGGTCTTATTTTAATTTCGATAAAATAATTTTAGGGTAAAATGTTTTCAAATCAAATATACAATAATTGAAGTGTTATTAACATATATTCTAAAGTAATTATTTTGAATTAAACTAAAAAAGAAATGAATTAAATATCGGGAATTGATGAGGGACTGCTCAGGGAATTATTCTTTGTAGAACTTTTTTGTGCCTTTTCTATGGCTTCTCTAAAGACACTGATTAAAAGTTTGATAGAATGTCGGTTAGCGTTTGGTCCCATTATTCCTATTCTCCAGACTTTATCGATAGGCGATAGGCCTTCGCTTATCTCAATGTCATAATATTTGGACATATATTCAACAATGAGTTCTCTTCGAATGTTTTTCGGAACTAATAAGACGACAACAGAACTCAATCTTTTGCTGTCGTCGGAAACGAGAAATTCTAATCCCATTTTAGTGAACTCTGTCTGTGCCGTTACACTCATCTTCATATGTCTTACAATTATTTTTTCTAAAGTCTCTTCTGCTGCCATTGATAGCGATTCTCTCAATCCATACAAAAGTGAAACGGGAGGTACGAATGGCGTATATTTTGGTGTGTCATCACTCAAACTCCACGATTGCGCCAATAAATCAAAATTCATTGAATAACAAACGGTTTTAATTTTGTCTTTTTTCTGTTTAATTAAATCTATAGCTTTTGTATTGAATGATATGAGTGAAAGTCCCGGTGAGAGCCCTAAAGCATATTCAGTACTCGCTATTAATACATCGATTTCCATTTGGTCCGCATTCAGTGGAGCACATAATACCGTTGAACTGACGTCAACCATAAAAAGACAGTCGTTTTCATGACAAATGGTACCAATACCTCGCAGTGGCTGAAGAGTGCCAACAGAATCGTCACCATGGCACATGAACAGAATCTTAGGCTTATGGGTTGAAACTGCATTCTTAATGGTGGCCTTATCAATAAGATCACCAGGGTTAACTGTCCTTAATCGCAATAATTTAAAATTGAGCGCTCGGGAAGCCTTTGCCATTCTCTCGCCCTGAACTCCATGTACGACAACCATAATAGTCTGTCCCTCTTCTAATATATTAGAAATGGCGGTTTCAAACGCTAAAGTTATCGGACCATTGATTGCAAACGAGTAGTGATTTGCTGTTTGAAAGATATAACGAATTCCTTCGACTATATCTTTAAGTATTCGTTGAAAGAGTGGGTTATTTGCCGGTAAAAGTGGTAAAGTCATGGCTGCCCTTATTCTGGGATCTAATTTAGTGATTCCAGGAGTCATTAACACTTTTTCATTTACAACTATTCTTTTCAATAGATTATCGGGTCTTTCCATTGATATACTTTTTACATAAATTTACTTATTTTTAAACTATTAATTGCTAATTACTCCTTAAAAATATGTAGAATTTAACTGAATTTCGATTTTAATATACAAAAGATAAGTACAAAAAATAAGTTTTTAAGTAAAGTTAAGAAATCGCGCGAAGATTTTTCAATTAATAGTAATTTTTATAATAAAGAATAACAATAAGTCTTCAATTGTGAACTAATTTCTTCAATCAAATCAAATGGTTTTAATAGATTTGAATTTAAATATTTTACTGGAATTTCATTCCTTTTTAAACCAAAAGTTAGTAAATAATTAATTATTAATTGTTTTCACGAAAACGTTTAGTCAATAATAGTTTTAATAAAACCGTTAATTATTTAATTGAAATTCAAATCAAAGGAATAGTCTCTGATTTAAGTCTTTATAAAATGTCTGAAAATCAAAATTGTTATAAATTCAATGAAGAAGAAGTAGAAGACGATAATATCAGTGTCTTTTCCTTCAGTTCAAAATCAATGTCTTTGTCTTCAAAAAGTGATTCCGGATATGAGTCGAGTATTTCATCTGAGAATTCCTCAATTTTGTCATCGAAAGGATCGGCACAATCGTCACAACCATCGATTACATCGAAATATTCGTCTTCTTCTGAAAATGGACTCAAATCGGAGAGCAATGCGTCCATACATTCAATGAGTTCTGAGATTCAGTCATCCGTTGAGTCAAAAGAGTCTGTAATCGAAGAGTTCTCTTCGGATCAAAGTTCGGATGAAATTTACGCGACGCCACCACTCAGTTATGAAGACAACTATACAAACACACAAACGGTGGACACTTTGAGAACTGAAGACACAGAATGGCCTTTATTTCGGAAAAAACATTTTTTTAGTGAATTTTGAGACCATTTGTCAAAACTTTGATTTTGAAATTTAATATTAATATTAAAAAATATTTTCAAATGAATTGAATTTAATTTGTTTTAAAAGTTTTGTTTAAAATATTAATACAACGAATAAAATATAAATTTAAGACAATTACAGAACCATTCAATTCAAGAATAAGTTATCATCCGATATATGAGTATAAATTCTTATTCATTTTATTTTATATTTGAGTCTAGCAACTTTCAAAATATGCGCTTTGGAATATGAACAAGAATAAAAATTGTATCCACAAATAATGTTCAAAATTGGAAATGATATCAAAACAATTCGTAACAAAAATATAATTATAATAAAACCCTTAATATTTAAAACAAATGGATTTTCATGATTTTATTATATTAAAACAAATAAATACAATTAATTACTCTCATTAAAAGTTGTACTGTTGTTTATGAATGCTCTTTAAAAGACACTATTTGTTTGTTTGTAAACAAAACAAATGTTTTGATTTAATTATTTTAATGAAATTAATTTATCCTTTAATTAAATATCTGTTAAAGACTTTAAGCAAATAATTATTTTAATAAATAAGTGATTAAACGATCAAAAACTTTATGAGAGTCTCGAATAATTATTAAAAAGAATTCATAAAAACTTAATTAAAATTAAATCCTTCCCTTCCCTTCCCTTCCCTTCCGATAGTTTGTGATCCCTTTCTTGTCTCCACTTCTTTTCGTCGCTTCTCTTTTTGTTGCCAAAGAAAGAAAGAAAAGATCAGATGAAAAGAAAACAAATCTAACCTTTTCTTTGGTTTTTGGCATTCTTTAAGATTATTATCCACATGTTTTGCGTACTCCTCACACATTATTTTAAATATGAAAAACTATTAATAATTAGAAGTGGTTTTTATAACTTTAAAGAAGACTATAATTATAAAGATAACGCAAGTCGTGCCTTATAACGCAATGCGTAAATCAGATGATTTGAAGCTTTACTCATATAACCTATAAATTACGTAAAAAATTGTTTAGAAAAGTATAATAAATATTATTTAAAGATAAAATTAACAGTTCTTTACTTCAAAAACTATTAAAATAAGAAAATGAATTAAATATCAATTCAAAAGTTTAATAAATTTATTTTATTCTTAAATTGAAATATTTTTAAAACAAAAATTATTAATAAATTTATTTTTTAATTAAATCAATATTAATATCTTTCATTACTTCATTAATTAACTCCAATTTTTCTTCAATTTCTTTTCCATATTTTTCAAATTCGTCGATCTTTTTGTTTTTTATAATTGATTTATCTTTAATTTCTTTCAATTCTTTTTTCAATTCTTCAATTTCTCTTTGTTGAATTCTATTTAATTTATGCAAATAACTTATTTTGTCTTTATTTAATTGAATTTCGTCCTCTTTTTCTTTAATCGTTTGTCGAAGACAACAAACGCCGGTGTTTTTATTACAAAAAAGTTTTACGGCGCTACCGACGACGTTATGTCCATTACAAGTCTAAGAAATAAATTAAAAATTTATTAATAATAATTATTATTTATAATAAATATTATACTTACATTATTTGATGTATTTTCTGACATTTTTTTGAATTTTAAAAAAACTTTATTTTAAACAAAAAGTTAATAAACAATAACAGTAGTGTATCCCTGCTTTTTAATGTAAATAATTGAAAGTTTCAAAGTTTTTTAAATTTGGAAATACAGTAGAAGTCCCCAGTTGTGCATGAGCAAATGCACAATAAATTCATTCACAACTCAGAACATAGCAGAGAACTTATGCTAAATTCATTAAATTGCATTAATCTTTAGTTTTTACACAAGTTTTGAATAATAACTAGTAATTAAACTTTGTTTTAAACGGCTGTAATGATATTTTGTTAATCTTTCATTAATTTGATCCAAAGAATTCATGGCTTAGTCTTAATATTCATTATTTGGTATAAATATGACTAAATTTGTTAAATAATTCAATGTATTTCTTTATGAATTATATAAAAAGTTTTACTTTTGAAATATTTTAAACATATTTTTCAATAAAATAATAGAAAAAAATTAAATTGCAGTTGTATGTTAATTATAAATATCAATACATAATAGCAGGGATGGCGAAGGGGGGATATTCCGGAATACCCCATACGAGGCCAAAATTGGCAAAATACCCCCCCTAGAAAAAATCAGAAATAGGAACACTGCCTTAGAAAATCGATATTTGATAGCAATTTTTGCCCAAAAAATTCACTTTTCATTGAAAAATTGGCAAAATATAGCTATTTGAGTGAAGTAGCATGAATAAATATTTATTGTAGTTAATAACCTTTAAATAGCCTAAAATAGCAATAAAAAGCCAAATAGTGCAAAAATAGACGTTTTTGAGGTTTTTGAAAAATACTCTAACCTAATACTCCCCCCTAGGATTTTTCCCAAAATACCCTACCCTATCACCCCACCCTAGAGCCTCGACCTTTCGCCATCCCTGACAATTGAGAATGAAATTTTGGGTAAATGCAATCAAAAGTATACACAAAAGAGGAATGCACTGCTGGGAAAGGTTTTAACATTAGTAGATATAGCCGGCCCGCCAAACTATCATTCAGTATACAAACCAAGGGGCTTTACACAGTACGGGGACTACACAATTGGGGACTTCTACTGTATTGTAGTGACAAACCTAATGTCAACCATATAATTATCACGTTATTGACTATGTTATATGCCAATGTTTGTAGATTAACCTAATGTCAAAACTAAGTATAATTATATGTTATCGTTAGATTTATCGGTCATCATTGGTCTCAAACCACTCGAATGTGTACCCGTAACTTGAATTCACTTGTATATGTCATCAATGGTCTCAAATCACTCGAATGTATTAACGTACATATTTCAATTCATATAAAAGGCAATAAAACTGTCCTTTAAGTTAAATAATGAGCCCTAAAAAGGGCTATTTAAAAGCCAAGAAAAAGCGAACTAATCCTAAAAAGATTTAAATCAAATACAAATTTATAAATAGTAAGCTTACGTTATTAGAATGACGACGGCAATACCACGGGTGTTTTGCTTTTATTTGACGTTCAGTCATTAAAAAAAATTCAAAAACACAACGACCGTGATACCATACACCTAAAGAATCACATTCGTCATCGTCGCAATAAACACACATCTCTGGGATTTTATTAAAATTAGAAGGAGAAAACTCTGCTTTACATTCCCCACAAACGTCATCGCTGAAAAGACTAAATGTAATGTTATTTATAATGTATAAAACAAACCTAGAATTTTCGTTTTGCAAATTAATATCTTGTGAATTAGTTAATTCTTTGCCAAAACGATTACGATAACGAGATTGAGGCCGAGAAGTTGTAAATGTTCTCAAATGTTCTTTAAGTTTGTCGACGATTACTGAACAGCCAGAACTAGAAGCCGATGAACAAATAGTATTAACGACTTCGGGTGAAATATTCCCATTTGATATCTCATGTGGGAGAGACACTTCGAGTTTCGATAATTTAATAGCTCCAGGGTTTAGAGGAAAAATTCCTAGAACTAACTTTAGTATAAAATATAATAAATATTTAATACCTGTAGCCTTAAAGCCATTTATGGCAAACGAATTTTCCATTTTTCCCCATATAATGTTCAAGAGTTTGGGAAAATCTTTATCATTCAACTAATATGAAACGTTAAAACAATAACAACTTTTAATACATACTTTTAAGCATTGAATGCCTTGATATTCTCTAAGAGCTTTCTTCCAATTAGATTTTATCGGTTGAATGATTGCCACGTCCATTGGTTGCAACAAATGTGTTGAATGGCCAGGAAGCCTTATAAGGCGAATACGATTATCTTTGCATAAATTAATTACATCTATATGACAATGAGATGTATGGCCGTCGACAATTAAATAACGATATTCGTTATCACGAATATATTGTTCCGTTTCGGGGATGAAAACTTCTTTAAGCCATTCGATAAAATTCACAGTTGTCATCCAACCATTGTGAGAAGAAGAGTAAAAAGCACCAGACCAAGAAGTCTTTTCACCAGAAGGCCTGGTATCCTGACGATAGAGCACAAACGGACTCAAATACAGACCAGAGGCACTTGCACAGCCTAATAATATATTAAAATCTAATAAGATTCAATAAACTAACCGAGAACTGTAGTATAGCGATGACTATTAGGGCCGGTTTTCTGGTTTACATTCAGTGAACCTCTTCTCACAACGACATATTGTGCACTACGTTCCAAAGTGAGACCAAACTCATCTGCATTCCATAACAAATTCGGTAATCTTTCCTCTGTGACATTATCTCTCTGAGAAAAATTAATTATCTAAAATTCAATTGATATAATACCAAAAAAATTCTTTCCAAAAGATTATAAAATTCTGTCAAAACATCTTTTGTCACATTTGTTCTATGGTGATCAATAATGTTTGATCTTCTCCAGGACAAATCGTTTTTGTAGCGTTTTAAAAATTTTGTAAGCCACCATTGACTGGGATTCTCTCTCATTGGTTTATTATGTCTAAGGACATCCCCAGCTATCTGAAGGATCTCTTGTCCTGTATAAGGGAATCCCCAGTCTCCCATAATTTTAATATATGCCACTAATTCCTTCTCCTCTTCCTCACTCATTAGAGGCGAATTACCTCTTTGTGCGTCCACTTTGGTCTGAAATAAATTTAATATATCTTAAGAATTTAAAGGAATTTAAAACCTTATTAAAAATTCGCCTTGATAAAGCCATACGATCGACTTTAAATTCAAGTGCCACAGCGTGGACGGGTGATTTGGGGTTTTTCTCCAAAAAAGAAATGGCCTCATCCATTCTCCTTGCCGCTTCCGGGTCTTTTCGATAATTAGTATACTAAAAATAAAATTAAAGGGAAAAATTAGGCAAAATTTTCGGAAAAATTGAAAAAAATTGAGAAAATTAAATAAAATATTATCATGTTTAAGAAAAATAACGTATAACTTAGTAAAAATGCATTAAAACGTAAAATATAGAGGTTTTCAGCGAAATTTAGGTGTCCTAAATTTTTGAAAATTTTACAAAATTGCCTTTTTTGTCGAAAATTCTAAGTTTTTAGCCCAAATTTTGATAGAATACGTTAAAATATGACTAAAAATAGTCAAATACTACAGAAAAAGGCTAAAAATTGACGTTTTATGTGTTTTTAGGCAATTTGGTTCCCTTAAAAAATACCCCCCTAATACCCCCCTGAGCCGAGCCATAATACCCCCCTCTGATACACCCCTGAAGTCGGCTCCTTTAGCCATCTATACTTTTAACTTTTATGAATTATATTAAAATTACTGCTTTATTATAAACATATTATAAATATTATATTTTAAACAAAAGTTAAGAAAACATGAAAAAAAGTCTTATCTCTCAAAAATTTATTTTTATTTTATGATAAGTTATAAAATAATCAACCCATAAGTTTCAACTTAATACCAAGAACTAATGTTGCCAAGTGAGATTTCTATAATCAATTACACACAGCATAATGTTATGGTCAAATCAAGTAAATTATAGGAAAATTTAAAATATAAGAATTTTAATGGTCTCAAACAAGTATTTCAATAGAACATAATTAAATTTAGCAAACAGAATTTTTTCAAATCAAGTAGATTGCTAGATCTGGGAACACTACTAAGAACATATTACATAATCGGTAGAATTGAAAATTGATTCAAGTTTTAGTGATAATAATGGAAATAAATATTAATTAATAATAAAATATTATAATTCAATATTGATTTTCAGAAAGAATTAATTATATGAAAATAGGTTATCTTGGTAAAAATGATACCAATTTAATCGAATTGTAATTATTTTCTCATTTAATATTCAATTAGAATATTCTTGCTTAAATCATATAATATTTGATTTATCATGTCAT